>JAVTVJ010001721.1:0-19709 GCA_034509425.1 Eopsaltria australis | reverse complement strand
CAGATGTTCCCACAAATCTCTTTTATTTTGAAGAAATAAGGACACTGGTACATGGGCCTCTGATGTGACTGCAGTTTATGGGTCCCAACAAATTGTGGAATTAGCTGCAGTTGTTCGTGCTTTTTGAAAATGGCCTACACCTTTTAATTTAACTACAGACTCTGCTTATGTTGCAGGTATTGTTGAAAGAGTGGAAGCTGCTGTTTTGAGAGAAGTTTCCAATGCTGATCTTTTCCAATGGTTACAACAATTAATTTTCCTTTTAGATGCCAGACAACACCCTCATTTTGTTATGCAGTTTTTGTTATGTTTGCTCTCATGCAACATTTCCTGGCTTTATAGCAGAAGGAAACTGACAGGCTGATTTACTTACTTTACCTGTTCAAGTAACCCTGATCATTTTGCAGACGCCAAACTTAGCCGTTCCTTTTTTCACCAGAATGCTGCAGCTTTAAAGCACCAACAAGAGAAAGACATTATTGCTGCTTGCCCTGATTGTCAACACTATAATTTTGTGACAGGCTCACCGGGAATTAACCCGCGTGGCCTACAAAGCCTCGAAGTATGGCAAACTGATGTCACCCACTACCCTGAATTTGGTCTTCTCAAATATGATCATTCATCCATTGACACCTTTTCAGGTGCATGATTTGCATCATGCCACACAGAAGAAACTGTCAAAGATGTTCGCCACCATTTTTTGACTGCTTTTGCAACTTTAGAGATTCTTCAACAGATTAAAACTGATAATGGTCCTGCTTACACTTCTTAACAACTTCCCTCCTTTTTCTCCCTATGGAGGATCTCTCATATTACTGGCATCCCTTACTCCCGCATAGGACAAGCAATTATTGAACATACTCATTCAACTCTAAAGCATTTTTTAGCTCAGCAGAAAGGGGGAATGCAGGGATGTACACCAATGGAAAGGCTACACAAAGCATTGTATGTTTTCAGTTTTTAAAATTGCTATGCTGGTAGCAAAGTTCCCCCTATAATAAAACACTTTTCTACTTCTAAGGAAACGTTATTAGACACAGGACAAAAAGCATGAGTCCTTGTAAAAGACACAAAAAGTGGAAGAATTATAGGCCCATTTCCCCTCATGACATGAGAAGAGGTTATGGTTGTGTTTCCACAGATACCAGTCCTTGTTGGGTTCCAGCCAAGAACATCAGGCCCTTCATCAAACAAGCAGCTGATCAAAATACAGAAAAGGATTAATGCCCTTGAAGAAGTGGTTTGGATTTCCTAGAGATGTCAAAGTAATAAAGAATCAATCTTCCACCCTCGGGGAACCAGTCGATCATACGTCCAGAGGTAGTCAGTACTACGCTTCCTTTCCTTCTGATGGCAGTTTTCTTGCTTTAGACTGGCAACACCCAGACCCCAGCCAGTTCATAAGCTCTTTTGAAGGTGGGCTTTCTGCAGGTCTGTCATTTTCCTGTCCCTGATTAACCTGTCACACAGGGGATGTCAAGCGTGGACTCTGTGTGAGTGTCAAAGGTGTGGGTGCCTTTGGTATTGTGCATCTCATAGAAGAAGAGCTGACTGTGCCCCTTTAAGGAGCAGCTGGGGTAATATACAAATTAAACAGCTGGTGTATGGCCATCGGTATGGTTTGGCCAAACATCAGGAATTATCAAGTGAGCACTGGTTTGCTGTTGTTAATAAGTTTTGTAGTATTGGTTTTAACTCCTCCCACAGCAGCAATGGGGAGCCCTCTACTGCCATTGCCTCCAGGTAATATTCCGTTTATGTTAGCAATGGCTTTTTTAGTATTAGTGCTTCTTCCTGTTACTTTTACTTGGTCTGTTAATCAGCCAAAAACAAATGTATGGATAACTTTAGCCAATTTAACAGGACAAGATACTTTATGCTTGGCTACGGCCTCTCCTGAAAATCCATTTCCTACTTGTCTCACTGGTTTACCTTTAGATACATGGCCATATCCCCCTTTGGCTTATGTTCTTCATTTTGAGAATCATGCCGATGCTTGGGACCAATGGGTCCCATACCTCCCTCATGCAGCCCTTGAGACCCAAAAATCAGAACTTTTGGAATCTGTAAAAATGGACCTTTGTGTTAAATTTAATTATTTTGGGGCCAATCTAAAGCATGGAATGTTTCTCTGAGCCAACCCATATTCAAAAATAAAAGTGCCTGGTGTAATTACAGTTCCACTAATATCTCTCACTCTACTAATGCTCCATTATTGTTACCAGCAGGAGCATTTTTTATTTGTGAAGACAGAGCTTGGGCTGCTACTCCTTCGCATATTAAGGGAGGCCCCTGCAGTTTAGGGTGATATTGGTCTGCCTCTTTGGTTCCCACCCGGATTCAAACCACAGGCTGACGACGATCCGGAGTGCCCCTGACCCTTTGAGGGTGGGACTCTCTGGACGGTTCAAATATGACCCTGCCAGTGGGTTGTTCAATAGCAGGTGTGATGCTATGAGCAGGGATAGGCGCAGCAGACTACTGAAGAAGGATGAAAGGGACTCTGGTATGGGTATTCTGTATAGGTTTATTAAAGAGCCTGACACAGAGGGAGCCCAGGGACCAAGAGCCCCAAGCACCAACTGACATGAGCTTATAAAGGAAAACAGCAACCAATCATATGAGGGTCCAGGGCCGGAGTTAGGGAGGGTCCAATAGGGAAGGAAAGGGGGAGGAGTTAGGAGGAAACAACAAATCAGCAACCGAGTGAGGAAGAATTTTCTAGAACAAGGGGAGTAACAGACAAGCAAACTAACCAATAGGGGATACGTGGGTGGACGTGAGCAGTCCCACCAAAACCTGGGCTAAACCACTGTCTCTTCCATCCCCAGGGGGAGTTCTCTGGTCCCTGGAGCCCTCCACCATTTTCAAAATTTTCAAAAGTAAATGTAACTAATTAAGTGGTCCCTACACAGATAGAGATGATAATACATTGTCTCCTTGGAGCAACACCAGCACTACAAGGATGACTTCAATGCAGAGTATGAAGAATAGTGGAATTTACATACTCAGATTGACAAGATCAAAAAGAATTTCAGACAGTTTAGTGGACAACGGAAGTCTCTGACTGCCGGCTCAAAAGCCGATCAGGTAAAGAAAGCTAAAATTCTGAAGATTGTGTTTCATCTCTTTCTTACCCCTTCCCCGAGCCTACATTACCAGCACACGCAGACTCTTGGGTGCATTTATCGATGAAATTCCATTGAGGTGGTTTTAAAAGACTCGCCAGGATCAATGTCTGAGATCGAGTCAGGTACCCAGAACGGTCAGACTGGCCCAGCATCCTGGTGAGCTGAGAGGTGCTGATGCACAGAGCAGGGAGGAGATTGGAAGTGCCTGGAAAGCAGCAGCTGTAACCCCAAAGGTTTCCTGACACTTTCTCTCCCAATGTTCTAAGCACATAACTCAACCTACAGCCACCACTTATCTTTCAGGGGCTGATCCTCACTATCATTTTAGCAGAGAGGGCTGTTAAAAACCTGATACTCTCTGCCTGTCCAGCCTAGGCTTCTTGGTTTGGACACAAACATTCCACATCTTTGGTTCTGTGTGCACACTGAGGCTTTTTGGATGGTGTTAATTTCTGTTTTGGCCAGATTGCAAATGTATTTGTGAGCAGAAAGAGTATTTTCCCTGATACTGCTCAGTGAGACAAAGGGAAACTTTAGAAAACAAAATCTCATCATCAGCTCATACTAGAGCCATCCCAGCCTTTGTGGCTTCAGACCACTTTCCCACCTGGGGGGATGGAAGAGAAGACAGCCCACAGCCAAGAACCCATGCCCCTGGTCTCTACCAGGTGTCATCCTTCCCACATTAAGGCCACACATTAAGGGCATCCTATGATCCCTGCAGGACTTGTTACTGAGGTTTGTCTTAACTGTCTCTCTCAACCACTTTGCAGATCCCTCTCCTGGATGTCAGCACTTCTCCATCCTTCATTTGCCATTAGGGGTCAGTTCCAGGGACCAGAAATGGTCTGTGTCACTTCCAATCTTTTCTGGAGGCCAGGATTTGGCTATAGATACTAGATAGTGAATTTAACCACAGGAAATTAAGAAAGTTAATTCACACTGGAAATGTGGAATTGGCATATATGCTCAGACACTGCTTGGGCTGGGTCTGATTTTTGCAAGACCCCGCCCAAAAAAACCCGTTTGAGCTGACTGTGAACACACAGCAAGGGGAGATGTGTCCCAAGCAGAGTCTTCAGGCATGTGCTCCTTCTGTTGCTTATTGAGAGGCTTAATTGCAGATCTTGGGTGATGCTGGGAGTTGGGGATCTGTTTTTGCAGACCTCCCAAAAGAGTGGTGGCTCACAGAGAAGAAAGTCTCTAGAGTCAAACAGAGTGTACTTTCAGTGTTTTACCTAAGTCTGCATCTTATGGTGGTAGTGAAATGTTCTTCATGTTGTCTTCATTGGGGGGTTTTTGTGAAAATGCTGCTTCATCAAATCCTAGGAGATTATCAGCAGATACATCAGGTGTGTGTGACACCAGACCTGCAGGGTGTGGTATCTGCTGAGTCTGGCTCAAGGCTATTTTAAAGGAAAGGACATGAAATTCTAAACTCTGCAGAAAGGTTTGCATGCTCTAGTTTTGATTTCTCCTTTATAGGGTAGCCCCAGCTACTCTGAAATGAAGACACAGTGCCAGTATCTCCACAAAAAAGCTGTCACATATTCGGACCCGAATATGTGAATTTGACAAGCAGTAAGTGAAGTCCTCTGCATCAGTCATTTGTTTTAGCCAGATAACATCTATGGATTCCAGCTTTTTTATTTCAAACTGAAGATTAGTTCCTTTAGGATTATTTATGTCAGTATTGAACAGTACCTTATTTATTCAAAATTTAGGATTAGTTTGTCTAAGATTATAGAAGTTAGTATTGAACTTCTGCAATAAAGAAGTTTCATTGTTAACTTCTTCTCATATTGTTGCTTATATCATATTTGAAGCAGCTTTTTTCTGGTCTATTCTTTTCAAGGCTTAGGTTTGTCCACTGAAATACTTTTATCAGTAGATGGTGGAAGCCCTGTACCTCTACTATGAAGATGTGCTGATTTTAAGAAAATATTGTTGGGAATGAAAATTTTTATAGTAAGTATAAGCCTGTTTTCTGACCTTTCTTGTTAATTCAAACTCTTTGCCTTAAGTGGACGAAGGTGTAGAAGTTTGGACAAGCCCTCCCCAAACCCCCTTGTTTTGGAGGGTTACAGAGGAATGCATATGGGCTGCTCTAAGCTCAGCTGAAGCAGCTCCCAGGACTGTTTGTCAATCTTGGCTTCACCTTATCAGTGAGCCAAGGAATATCCAGATCTTCGCAAGTGTTTTGTAAAACACACAGAGAAGTGTTGGAGGAAGGTACTTCAATGGTTTTTAAAGAGAAATTGGGTTAAAGAGTCCCTATGGAAACTCTGTCCCTTTGGTAGCCTTTTTAAAAATAGTCTGTCACAACCAGTCTTTCTGGAGAGATAGAGGTCCTGATTTCTTCACAGACCAATGGGGACTTTGAAGTCCAGTCCTTTTCCTAAGTTTCCTACCCTTTCTTTATTCAGTTGATGGGGGAGAGGTGTGGCCAGCAATGCCATAACCTTCTTTTGGGGAAGGATGTAAAAAAACTGATTGAGGGAATACAATATTTGGGAACATTAAACAGGGCTGTGAATACTCTCTTTCTTTCTTGAAGGGTATTTTACAATTTCCTCACATTTCCCATCCTTCTCAACTCCTGTTTCCTGACCTTTTTCTCCCCTCATGTTTCTCAGACTTTTCCCCTTATATTTCTCACTATTTTCTTCTCACATTTCCTGCCCTTTTCTCAGCTCAAGTGTGTCTGATTTTTTCCAGTCATGTTTCTCACCTCTTCCCCTCACCTTTTCTGTCTTCTTCCCTCTCGTTTCCTTCCCTTTCCTCCCCTCACATTTCCCTCCCTTTTTTGACTCACATTTCTCACTCTTTTTCCCCTCTTGTTTCTCACCCTTCTCCCCTTATATTTACTTTCTACTGCATGTTTCTTCCTTTTTTTCACTCATGATGCTTGCCCTTTCCCCCTCATATTTCTCACACTTTCCCCCTCCCTTTTCCTGCCATTTTCTCCCCTCAAATTTCTGTTTTTCCCTTCATGTTTCTCAACGTATTCCTCTTAGGTTTCTCGCGCTTATTATCTCACAATAATTCATCAGCATCATCATCCTGGGTAGGAGGTCTGTGGTAGACTCCCACCGTGGCATCCGCATTATTTGTTTGCCCCTTAATTCTTACCCAGAGGCTCTCAACTCTACCATTGCCAACTGTGAACTCCATACATTCTGAATCTTCCATTACATACAGTGCCATTCCTCCACCTCTTCTGCCCTGCCTATCCTTCCTGAAGAGCCTACAACCATCCAACAGGGCACTCCAGTCACAGGACTCATCCCACCAGGTTTCACATACATCAAGGATGTCAAATCTCTGGTACTGGGCCAATGTGGTGGTGGTGCAGGTGTCCCAGGGGGATTTTCCACTGAGCAGGCCCTGGGGGGGACGATGAAGAATTCCCCTAAGGCGGGGCAAAGACTTGGTGTGGTCCAGTGTAGGAGGGACCTTGGATGAGTGGACATCCCTTGGGCTGATAGGCCGACGCCACCTGCCCGTCAGTAGCTAGCCACCCCCACGTTCTGGAAGGTTCTGTTCTATTCGGTTGCTGATTGTACAGTTCAGTTGTCTGTCATCCCCTCTCCTCCCCCTTGTTCCCTTGGTTGGTTCCTTACCCCTTGCTCCTCCCTGGTTCCTCCCCCGAGCCCCTCTGTGATTGGTTTTCCTTGAACAATAAAAGGCTGTGTCGCCGGGAGCTCAGGGTCTTCTGACCCCGGTGCCCCAGAGTGCTGCAACCCATTCGGCTTCAGTGTCTCTATCTACCCGGTCAGAAGATCCCCCTTTTTAGCTTTCGGTGTGGAACATAGTTTGCCTTTCCGTGAGCTGCAGCCATTGAGCCAGGGAAAGAAGCTCCCGGCGACAGGAGATTAGGCTGGCCACTGATGACCCTTCGTCGCACCCGCCTTTGAGCTGCACCCACCAGGCCAGCGGACGGAAGGCGGACGGCGACAGCTGGCACCCAACGTGCGGCATTTGGTCAGCCACCAAGTGACCACTTGCCCCATCGGAGTGGCCTCTCCTCGAGAGCGCACCGTTGACGCGTCTGCCGCCTCGCCTGACAGGCTCTCTGTTTTAAGAGACTTGTCAGGCAGGAAGACTGAATAACTCCATCTTCGACGTAATGAAGAAGGAGCTTCGGTCGCACACTGAGCTCAGCCTGGGACTTTACCTTGGTGGTCAGGGACCAAGAGACACCAAAGTCCGGGACCCGGTAACGAGTGAACGCTGCGCAGCAAAAAGGGAGAGAGTAAGTGTAAGAGTTTCCTCCCTGACCCCACCGCCTTTGTTCCCTTTTAAGTCATTTCGTTTTCCCGGGCTGAGAGCCTGCTGACAACATGGGCAATAGGTTGTCTCGTCAGCAGAAGGAGATTTATTCCCATATTAAGGGGATTTTAACAGTTGGGGGAAACGATTTCAGTAAGTCTTTGTTGAGGGAGTTTGTTAAGTGGGTTTTTTGTTCATTTTCCTTGTTTCGTTAGATTCAGTTCACAAATTGAGTTTTTGGGACCGAGTTGGGACTGTCATTACAAAAAACGTTCGGGAAGGGAATTTAAGGGCAACTCGTTTTTATTCTATTTTAATTTTAATTTGTGACTTGTTAAGGGAATTAGAGAAGGGAAAGGGTTCAGTTGAGACCCCGGTTCTCCCTACCCCACCTTCCCTAGCACCCTGTTCTCCTCAGCCCTCTACCCTCCGGCGTCGAGATTCGCGGCGGGTTTCCTTTTCCCTCGACCCTTCGCGATCTCCGCTGGCCCCTGACCGGTGCAGAGAGGGCCCCTCTGCATCGGACCTCTCCCTCCAGCTTCTCCCTATGCCCACTTACCCGGTTGCACCCGTTGCGCCCCCCCCATACCCAAAAGTGAAAGAAAATGGCCGCGTCAGTTCTCAAAATGGCACCGGCCGCGCGGCCACCCCCCACCTTCGCACCAACAGCCGTTGCGTCAGCTATTTAGGCTGGGACCCCTCCCCTTCCCCTGACAGTTCACGAGACTCCTCCCCCGAAGCTGCTCACGAGGTTCTCCGCCCATTAGGTCGCCCCTCCTCCTTTGCTGTGTCGAGGGGTGGTGTCGCGTCGGGCCCCTCCCCTAACATCGGGAACGCCCACCGGCCCCGCGCGGCATCCGTACCTTCGCGCACCACTCTCTGTAGGCCTGGTCCCCACGCCCCCCCTTCCGGTTCCGGACATCTAGAACCCGAAAGGGAGGAGGCCAAGGCCCACCGGTGTTCTAGGCCTCGATGCCTAGAACCCGGAGGCCCACAGGCCGAGGCCTACACCAGGCCCAGGCTTAACCGGGTTCTGACCACCTGGAACCCGGGGGCCTGGGAGCCGCGACACAGGCCGCGGAGGGGGATCAGGGCCTTGTGGCCTTGCCGGTCAACCTAGGCTGGCGCGGGCACAACCCTCGGTGGGAACCATTCTCGTTTTCACAACTGCGAGACATATGCAAAATTGTGAGTGACCACGGGTTGGAGTCTTCCTACTGTCAGGGCATGTTGAGGGCGACCTTCCGGTCGAACTTACTAGTTCCGGAAGATATTAAAATGATAATGGAAGGCATCCTTGCTCCGGAAAACTATTGGTTATGGGACCGTGCTTGGAAGCGGCTGCTGGGAGACCTACTAGACGATTATGAGAGACCCAGAACTAGACCATCTCACATTGGACCACCTGGCCGGGGAGGGTGATTACATAAAGGGAGAAGTCCAAGCCGGACAATTGCCCACAAGGGTAATTCGTGAAGTCCGGCAGGCGGCGCTGAGGGCCCTGATGACCCTGCCTTCAGCAGAGGTGCCCTCAGATGGTTATGCAACCATCAGGCAGGGACCTTCAGAAAGTTTTGTAAAGTTTGTGGGCAGGATCAGGGTTGCCCTCGCTAAGCAGGAAGAAGATCCTGCAAATCAAATGAAGATCCTGCGGTCTGTTGCCTTTTCAAATGCTAATCCTGCCTGCAAGGCAGTTTTAAAGACCCTCCCCCGAACACCTAGGCCTTCCCTAGAAGCCATGCTGGAGGCCTGTGCGGAGGTAACGCCAGATCCACCGGCGTCACCCCCTCCCTCCAACCGCACACAGCCCAAGAGACACCTGGCAGCAGCGGGAGCTACCAACCCTAACTTTGCCAAGACCGCCAAATGTTATAACTGTAGTGAGGTAGGGCACATCGCACGGGATTGCCCAAAGCCCCGAAAGTCTAACCCCATGTGTTCTAAGCCTTCCACAGGTTCCAGAGCGGCGCTCTGCCCGTGTTTCCAAAAACACCAGGGAAATGGGCAGAGGAGCGCGGATCAGCACCGCGCAATGAAAGGAAATTAAATGCTGACACCACCTCGACCACTCACGCCGCTCTGGGAGAACCGCCCGCCATACCATCGGCAGGAGAGGGGAGTTTTCCAGAAGTGCAGGGCAACAGGATGCGTTTCCATCTTGTAAGTGCCCACCCGCAGCATGTTACAACCACAGACTTTTGCCTTTACACCGTTTTCCTATGTGGGGACATATACCGCTGCACGGACATTTTAGTCATGGGAGATTCCACGAGGGGTCCTCCGGGGCTCTTTGTGCTCCCGCAAATTGTAGCAGCGGTGCCAGGACAGACTTCTAAAATTACAGCTGCCTGTCACTCAGCCCCCTGGTTCATTCCCAGCGGACAGTGGCTGGCACATGCGATCATCATACCAGAGGACCTTCCACGTACCAGAAAGATTCCAGCGTCATGGTACACTGAGATTTTAGGGACAGACAAACCTACCCTATCTTGCCGTTTGAAAAACGGGAAAGCGTCAGTGCATCTCAGGGGGATAGTAGACACCGGCTCTGATGTTACAATCATTTCAGAGTCAGAGTGGCCACAGCAGTGGGGGCTTCGGCCCTCCACTGAGAAAATCAACAGTCTAGGGGGAGCAATCATGCCCCAGAGGGCTGCCAACAACATCCTGGTAGAGGGGCCAGACGGCCATGTCACCACTGTTAAACCCTATGTGGTGGCGTCTGGTTTCACCCTCTGGGGCCAGGACCTTTTGTCACAGTGGGGGACCAGGCTGGAAATCCCAGAAACACCGAGGGATTTCTAGCCGGGGCCGCTGCAGGGCACGCCACCCATGCCCCCGTACCACCGTTGTCTTGGAAGACTGACAAACCGGTATGAGTGGAGCAGTGGCCCCTTTCGGAAGAAAAGCTGGGTGCCCTTAGGTCCCTCGTGGAGGAGCAATTATCCAAGGGCAACATTGTTCCATCAGACAGCCCTTGGAATTCACCCGTCTTCGTCATTCGCAAGTCTGGCGGGGGCGGGTGGAGGCTCCTCCACGACCTCAGGAGAATAAATGAGGCCATTGTTGACATGGGTCCCCTCCAGCCGGGACTACCATCCCCGGCAATGCTCCCCCGGATGTGGCTGCTCGCCGTAATAGACATTAAAGATTGCTTTTTCTCCATCCTCCTTCACCCAAACAATGCACCACGTTTCGCTTTTTCCGTGCCGTCCATCAACCGTCAAACGCCTCAAGATACCATTGGCACGTTTTACCGCAGGGAATGAAAAATTCCCCGGTAATGTGTCAATGGTATGTCTCAAAAGTCCTATCACCAGTGAGGAAGAACTTCCCCAAGTCTATCATCTTCCATTATATGGATGATGTTTTAGTATGCGCTTGTTCAGAGCACCTATTGGACATGACCCTAAAAGCCACCGTCGAAGCCATCCAGCGGGCTGGGATGACCATCCATCCTGACAAGGTACAACGCGCCCTACCGTGGAAGTACCTTGGCATCCGCATCGGAGAGTGGACCGTCGCACCCCAGCAGCTTAACACTGTGGACGTGCCCAAGACGCTACGAGAGTTAGATCAGCTATGTGGAAGCATCAACTGGGTTCATCCTCTGCTGGGGCTGACGACGGCGGACCTCGCCCCCTTGTTCGACCTTCTGAAGGGTGGCGAGGGACTCGACTCTCCGAGGCAACTTACCACCGATGCCAAGGCTTCCATTGGTAAGGTGCAAAGAGCCCTTGTCTCCCGGCACGCGCACAGGGTGGCTCCGGACCTGCCCTTCCAGCTAATCATCTTGGGGCAGGTCCCGCAGTTTCATGCCTTGATTTTCCAGTGGGACGGGAGGTTGAAGGACCCCCTCTTAATCATAGAGTGGGTGTTCCTCCCTCACACGCCGTCCAAGACTATTACCACGCCACAGGAACTGGTGGCCTCGCTAATATCAAGAGCGAGCACCAGGCTCCATACCCTTGCGGGGTGCGATTTTACATGCATTAGAGTGCCCTGGAAAGAGGAGGATTTGGACAAATTGGTCCAGACCAACGAGAGCCTCCAGTTCGCCTTAGACAGTTACCCAGGCAAAATTACAGGCAAAAAATTAAAACACCATCTATTTAATACGAATTTTAATCTGGCCCCAAAATTTATGCAGTCAAATAAACCGGTAAAAGATGCTCTGACTGTTTTCACCAACGGCTCAGGGTCCTCTCACAAGTCAGTTCTGACTTGGAAGGACCCTCGGACCCAGAAGTGGGAATCTGAGGTCCATGTGGTGGAGGGATCCCCACAGATTGCCGAGCTAGCAGCCGTCGTCAGAGTTTTCGAGAGGTTCCAGGAGCCTCTCAGTTTGGTTACAGATTCGGCCTATGTTGCTGGAGTAACTGTCAGGGCAGAACACAGTTTATTGAAAGAAGTCTCAAATCAAAATTTGTTTGGACTGCTCTCGAGGTTAGTGCACCTGCTGTCCCACCGAGAGCACCCGTATCACGTAATGCATGTAAGATCACATCAAGACCTCCCTGGATACATCAGTGAAGGGAACCGTAGGGCGGATGCCTTGGCAATGGCTGCGCAGGTTCATTCTGCGAACGTACCGGACACCTTTGCGCAGGCCAAACTAAGCCACCAGTTCTATCACCAAAACGCCCCAGCCCTCCGGAGGATGTTCCATCTCTCTCTGGAGCAAGCTCGGGCCATTGTGGCGACATGTCCCAGCTGCCAGAGCTTCCAAATTCCATCCATGAATCCGGGAGTCAACCCCAGAGGGTTGGCTTCCTGTGAGCTCTGGCAGTTGGATGTAACTCATATCCCTGAATTTGGACGACTTAAATATGTACATGTTTCAGTTGACACTTTCTCCCACGCAATTTTTGCGTCAGCTCACACCGGGGAGAAAGCATCTGATGTGAGGAAGCATCTATTAATGGCCTTTTCTGTGCTAGGTACCCCGAGGAAAATAAAAACAGACAACGGCCCGGCGTACACCTCTTCCCACCTGCAGAAGTTTTTTCAGGAATGGGGAATCGAGCATGTCACTGGGATTCCCCACTCCCCGACAGGTCAGGCCATCGTGGAGAGGACTCACAATACCTTGAAAAGAGTCCTCTGCCAGCAGCAGGGAGGTGCAGAGAAGCTGCCCATTGAGCGACACTGCAAGGCGCTCTTTACAATTAATTTTTTGAACTGCTCAGCGGAAGAGCCCGTCCCCCCTGTATACCGGCATTTTGCTAATTCGGCCAACTCCAAATTAAGAGAACACCCGCCAGTGCTGGTGAGGGACCCAGAGACCCATGAGGTTGAAGGGCCCCTCCCACTGATCGTCTGGGGAAGAGGTTACGCCTGTGTCTCTACCCACAAAGGGCCAAAGTGGGTCGCCGCGAAGTGGGTCAGACCCTACCGGGTACCTACCAGAAAGGCCAGAGACTGTGTTCCAGGAATGCGAGGAGATCAAGAGAAGGACAACCAAGCAGACCAAGGAAAAAACGCCTGGAAAAGGCGAAGGAAGAAGAAACCTGGACCTGACGACCCGCTGATGGCTCTCGCTGAGAAATTCACCGGAGAGACCAGCGAGATCAGCGGGAAAACCCAAGATAAAGACTCCCCGTACCCCCTAACCCTCTTACCCTTTTGACTTACCCTGTGTGTTTCCCTACCCCTGTCTTCCATCTTATAAAGGAGAGGGGGAGTTTAAGGAGTTCTGTCCCGTTGTGTTTGATTTGCCTCTTTATTTCCCTCCCAGAGACCCCAGAGGGAAATGGAAAAGCCAATTCTCATCGCCATCCGGCTGACATTGATGCTCCGAGGAGCGTGTCCATGGATCGTGCAGCAGCCGAAGGAAAACGTGTGGGTCACTCTGGCAAAAGCCATCGGCCAGAGTGACTTCTGCCTGAACACTCCTTCGGCGAGCAGCCCTTTGTCAACCTGTCTGGTAGGAATTCCCGAGACTTGGCCAGAACACCGTGCCATCTTCTCGGGAACCCACTGATCCCGTGACTGGAATCAATGGTTGCAGGCCTTACCATTCATGCACGCTGATCCCCAGGAATTGGACCTACTGGGGTCAGCACAACCTGCATTCTGCACAATCTTTATGAATCCGGCCAATCGTAGACAGCGCAGGCAAATTTTGCGTGGTAAGATCTGGAATAATCGGAGACAGTGGGCCTTGCACCAGGAAATTCAAAAGAGATATAAAACTCAGCAAAAAATAACGGAGAAACTGAACGCCATGGCAGCTCGACCCGTCACAGTACCAACGTTGACGGTGTTCCCCAACAACAAAGAGCTGTATGGCAAAGAAAACTGGTGCAAATTTGCAAATATGACACGGTCAGCTCCCATGGATTCCCCCAGGAAACTCCCTGATGGTTTTTTCCTGATTTGCGGCGATCAGGCTTGGGCTGGAATTCCTCGAAATCTGCGTGGAGGACCCTGCAGGATTGGCCAGCTCTCCCTGTTAACACCCGGCACAAAACAACTCTTGGCCTGGAAAGACCACACGAATTCGACCCGCCAAAAAAGAGCCACCCTCAATTTGGAACCAAATTGTGACAGTAGCGTGGTCTCCTGGTCCTTTTCGAAAAGGGTCGCGGCCTCCGTCTTTTTGCCATGGGTGGCGGCAGCCAAGGCCCTGGGTGAGCTTTCTCACCTCGAGTGTTGGCTACGGAAGCAGGCAAATTTAACATCACGAGCGTTAGCAGAGATCCTTGCAGACGAGGAAACTACCAGACAGGCGACTCTCCAGAACAGGGCTGCCATCAACTACCTGCTCCTGCTGCACAGCCATGGATGCCAAGAGTTCAAGGGGATGTGTTGTTTCAACCTCTCCTCACACGCGCAGGACATCAAGAAGACCATCCAGTCACTCCAAGACCAAGTCCATCAGCTGCGCATCGAAGGGAAAGACTGGCTGGAAAACTTATTTGGACACTGGGGACTCTCTGGGTGGGCATTCCAGATTATTCGTACCCTTTTGCTGGTTCTGCTAGTGATTTTCGTTGTGTTGTGCCTTTTTAGTTGCTTTAAGCGTTTTGTTATTTCTCTAGTAACACGTTTACTTGCTTTAGATAATAAAAGTGGGGGAGATGTGGTGGTGGTGCAGGTGTCCCAGGGGGATTTTCCACTGAGCAGGCCCTGGGGGGACAATGAAGAGTTCCCCTAAGGCGGGGCAAAGACTTGGTGTGGTCCAGTGTAGGAGGGACCTTGGATGAGTGGACACCCCTTGGGCTGATAGGCCGACGCCACCTGCCCGTCAGTAGCTAGCCACCCCCACGTTCTGGAAGGTTCTGTTCTATTCGGTTGCTGATTGTACAGTTCAGTTGTCTGTCATCCCCTCTCCTCCCCCTTGTTCCCTTGGTTGGTTCCTTACCCCTTGCTCCTCCCTGGTTCCTCCCCCGAGCCCCTCTGTGATTGGTTTTCCTTGAACAATAAAAGGCTGTGTCGCCGGGAGCTCAGGGTCTTCTGACCCCGGTGCCCCAGAGTGCTGCAACCCATTCGGCTTCAGTGTCTCTATCTACCCGGTCAGAAGATCCCCCTTTTTAGCTTTCGGTGTGGAACATAGTTTGCCTTTCCGTGAGCTGCAGCCATTGAGCCAGGGAAAGAAGCTCCCGGCGACAGGAGATTAGGCTGGCCACTGATGACCCTTCGTCGCACCCGCCTTTGAGCTGCACCCACCAGGCCAGCGGACGGAAGGCAGACGGCAACAGGCCAAACCGCCGAGCTCTTCTTGTTTGTTCCTCATTTGAGTGCATTAGTGTAGAAACATTTCAGGTGGAGTACATTGAAGCTAACACCTTGTGAAGCAGATTGAGGGATGTGTATCAGATGTTATGTGTCCTACAAGGAAGTATTGTGTTCATTGATCATGTAGACCAAAGAAGACTGGTGTCCATTTGATCTGTTTTATGAAAAGTTTAAGTGCAAAATCCTACTGTTGTGAGCAAGGGGAGCATGGAGAAAGGGTTTATCTGCCGCAGCTCCCTGCAGGAATGGTCACTGCCACATTGCACTGGACACCTGTAAGCTTAATTTTCCCACTTCAAAACCCATTTTGAGCTCCCACTGGCTGTGAATGCCAGAGGACTGTAAGAACCTTGCACAAATACTTCAGGCACAGAGCAAAGCTTTGAAACTTTAAGAAAAGCTCAGGTAGCTCAGTGTGGAGGACCAGACTAAAGCGTGTTTTGCCTCAGATATTCTGACTTGCTAAAGGACAGTTGTGATTAGAAGAAAGGGTCCTGCAGGGGTGGAGCAGTGCTATCCTCAGCCAACTTCCTGCTCTGCCTGGAGACTTGAGCTCAGTCCCCAACCTCAACTCAAACTCCTGAAGAAGGACTCAAAGGGCTGGCTGTGCATGCCTGCAGCTGCCAGCCAGCCCCAGCAGCCTGAGCGTGGCACACAGCTGGCAGCCTCTGCCCCGCTGGCCTCTCTGCCCTGCCCAACAGCGGTCCTGCCAGCCGCAGCAGCAAGGACGGGCAAGCGCTGCCCCCGGCTCCCCAAAGCCTCTGCTTGCTGAGCAGCACCACAGACACTTCCTCACTCCGAGCCACACATCCCAGAGCAGCCAAAGGTGAGTGAAAGGCAGCCATTCTCACATTTGTAAGGTCCTCAGTCAGCCTCTCCAGCCTCCTGGCACTCAAAGTCCTCCTCAGGGCAAGAGAGAAGTGGAAGAAGATGAGCAGTGATGTCTCTGTGGCTCAGCTGAGGGAGCAGTGCTCAGGCACAGAACCCAGAGTGGAGACACACTCACTGCACAGCAGCAGCTCAGCTCCTTCCCCAGGGGTTTGATGCATGGCACTCGGGCTCCCTTGGTCCTGTGAAGAGGGAGAGAGCTGAGTGAGCCCCAAGCTGCCTCTCCTCTCTTGCCAGGCAGCTCTGCCTGAGAGCCGCCCACAGCTGCAGGGGCAGCTCTCTCCAGCTGGGGAGCTGTGCTCCCCTGTGCGGCTGCTCCTGAGCATCTCCCGTCCGGCTGCTCCTGAAGCACTCCCAGCTGACCCCTGTAGGGACCCCACCCACAGCTCCTTCAGCACCTGGGAGCCTCAAACAGAGACCAGCGCAGGCCCTGCTGCCCCCCAGCCCGAGGGCAGACGTGCACCTGCCCAGCCCTGCGGGAAGGACACAGGGGCAGGACGAAGCCCCAGTTGCTGCTCAAGCCGTGGCTCCCTCTGATGTGCCCTGAGCACAGGCTTTTACCCTTCCCTTCTGGGGACCAAAGAGTGACCAGGGCGTGCAGGACATGGAAATGCCCCCAGCCACTCCCTGCCCAGGCTCTGCGTGCAGGGCAGAGGTAATTCCCAGAGTGGTGTGTGCACGGCTGGAAACCTCTCCTGCCCTGCCATGGTACTTGGCACCACACCTCAGCCAGAAGTGGCAGTACAGGAGCTGGGGGGACAAGTGAGTGCTGTCTTCCTGCTGCTCCTCCTCTTTTCTCTCCACCACTGCTGCTCAGCACCCACAGCTGCTCCAGGGCCAGGCAGAGCCATGGGTGCAGGGTGGTGTCCTGGCTGCAGAGAGCAGAGGCAGGCAGGGAGTTGCACATGGCCTCCCCGGCACCCCCTGGGCCAGAGCCCTGGCATCCTGCCCTACTGATGTTGGGGTGGCTCCTCTTTGGGCTGCAGCTCAGAGCCACGTCCATGCTCAGCACCACCTCGGTGTCGCTGAGAACCTTCCTGCAGAGCAGAGAGCAGCGGCCGTGAGGAAGGCGGCTGCTTCTCCTGCACACCCGGCCACGCCCGCGTGTCCCCAAGCTGTGGGAGAGCCCACCTGGAGCCGAAGCAGCTCCAGGCCTGGGACAGGAGGAGCCTGGCCTTGCTGCAAGGATGCGGCCCATGATGGTAAAAGACAGAGTCCTCTTGGTGCACAGCAGCCAGGCTCTGGGAATGCCTCTGGCACACCAGCTGTGCCAGCTTTCAATCCCCAGGATGCTGCAACTAAGCCAGGTCCAAGAGGAAGAACAGCTTTTGATGTCTGTTCTTTTGATTCTTATAGGTGACTGGAGGTAAATCTGGAGGTGCCTAAAGCAGAAAGTCTGGAGGCAAGAGACAGCCTGGAGGAGTGACTGTGAGAGATTGGACTGTCTATTAATGATCAAAACATTTGCTCATTTGTGCAGGGCCAGGGTGCTTTGCAAGGCCAGGTTTGTATCCCTGCAGGGAGGAGGTGAGGTTTTGGTGAGTAATGGCTACTGCAGAGGAGGTGAACTGTCACTGCCTGGAGGCTACAAACCCATGGAATGACAGTAAGAAAGTACAGATAAGTAGAGATGGCCAGGTAATGTTGCTCTCTTCCAAAGTTTTCTTTACTCAGTAGAATTGTGTATTTTTTATTAGCTTCTTCAGCCTTGACATTTATCTCCACTTGTTCATGTATCTGCTAATCTGAATCACAGTTTATTGGTGCATTGTACCTTCAGCAAATGCAGAATTACTGCTGAAGTAACAGAGACATTTTGATAAAATCAAAACAGTTTCTTGCTTATGTGTTTAAAAATGATTTAAAGCTGGGTGCTTCCAAAAAGAAGACGCTGGGGTTTTTCTTAGTTTGTGCTTAAGTTCTGGAAGTTTGTGCCCTGTTTGGTTGAGATGTCTTCTCTTAGATAGTCTGTCACACCCAAATAATTGTTCATAATTGTACATTTTTTTTCTGTGAAGCCTGAAGAGAATCCTGACTTTAGAGGTTCTACAGTAAAGCTTGTATTTGTTAAAGCTCTAAATTCTACTACAAAAAGGCAAAGAATTTGCACAAAATGACTCTGTGGCAGTTTCTGCCCTCTCCCCATCCCCTCCCAAAACATCTCTTTGATGATTCAAGGGTTCAAGTTTTTGTATCACCTTCTCTTCTCCAAAACCTCTCTCCAGTTGTAAAAAACTGGAGGAAAGAGAAGTACAAGGAAAGGACAGCCACTGTATTCCCTGTGACCTCTCTTTCCACATTCTCCACCACACTTGATGGAATTCAGCTTAAAAGATGTGGAAAACAATGGTAGTAAGGGACTAGTTTGTGGGAGGTACAGAGTATCTGGTGCATCTGTTCTTGTGTATGTTGGTAGTGTGTTCACTGGGAATTATCTTTGTGAGAACTGTCATCTCACTGTGAATGAAAACAGCCCCAAACAGCCCCAAACAGCCTCTAGGCCAGGGTGGCTTGTGAAAGTTTTTATCTCCTGCTGAGCCCTAGTAGGAAAACCTTGCTCTGCTTGGAGTTCTGATGTTGGTCCCAATAGCAACAGAGATGAGCTCTTCTAGAAAGGGTGAAAGCAATCACCAGCATCCTCATCAAACAATTCAATCATAAATAGTTTCTGTGTGCTCAACTGTAGCAGTGCAAATAACTTCCCTGATTTCCTGATCATTTCTAGGAGCTGGAACCACAAGCTGGAGAGCAGTTGCTGCAGCTTTGGGACCGTATTCCTTTGGCAGGAAAAAAACTGACGGAGCACACCAAGTAATATGACAGAGGTAGTTGCTCATGCCTTGCTTGCTGTTTTTGTGGTAGAGGAAAAGCTGTGCACAAACAGTGTATCATCACAGTACTGTCTTTCCTTTGTAGCTTGTGGAAGAACAGGTACTAAATATTCTATTAATTTTGATTTCTTTTCAGCTGGTTTAGGTTGTTGAAGCATCAGCCACGAGAAACAGCAGCACATCTACAAATAAAGATGAGGAAGAAGGCGACGCAACAGCCTTCTGGCATTCTTAGTCATGCTGTGCAGCTCTAGAAGTGGAAAAATAAAGAGGGAATTGTGTTGTTTTCAGTGTTTCCTTGCCAGCTTGTTTTTTGACTGAGTTGGTTTTTTCACAGTAGTGTGCGGTTGATAGCTAAAAAACCAGTTAAGTTCCAAAGAAGGTTTGAAACAATGGACCTCATGTAAGTTGTCTGTGGCTTTAAATAGCAGAGCAGACAGTTTAAATATGCAGTTTACAGTTAAAGCTTTCTCAGCCAGTAAAAGGTGTGAGAATGTAAATGTTAATTAATCAGTCTTGCAGTTCAGTTTAAAAAATACTAACTCCAAATATGCTGAAAGGCTCCCTAAGTGTACTTCTACATCCACAGTGCAAGAGAGCAGAATATATTCATACAAACAACTAGGACGCCGGCAATGTTAATTTTAAATTTATTTAAAGGTAATTATTTTAATTAGTTTAATTTTTAAATTTTATTATTTTATTTATTATTTTATTTATCATTTATTTAAATATTATTGAATTTAATTATTTTAATTTAATTTAAATAAAAAAAGAAGGCACGTGAGACTTTGGAGATTGGGTGCGTCCCCTGATGTTTCCAGTTTCAATTATCTTTCATCTTTAG
>JAVTVJ010001720.1:0-25498 GCA_034509425.1 Eopsaltria australis | reverse complement strand
GATAGGCTTACACAGTCCAATGAGGGGAGGGAAGGGGAGGAGAGAGAGAACCACAACCAATGGGGTATCGAGTAACAGAAGCTTCTAGACGTGAATACATATGTATAAGGGGTTGTTATGATCTAATTATTAAAGTTCTTTAGAGATACCTCTGCCCGAATTAAGGTACAAGCGAGACCATATGCCAATCAATAGTATGAGTTTTATTTGATAGTAAATATGAGAGAGAGAGAGAAGAAAAGAGAGAAAAGAGGGAGTAGGGAGAAAGATGGGGGGGACAGAGAGGGACAGGGACAAAGAAGTATCACCACTCCGTGGGTCTCAATGGTGTTCTGATGTCCTCTTCAGCTGGTCTTGGTGGTGGAAGTCCCCCCAAAAAACACAGAATGCTATGGGTTAATATACACTCAGGCCAGGTGGAAATGTCCAGGCATGTCCCCCCGGGGGAGGGGGCAGCCTCTAGCAGCAGACTCTGCTTGCATCACGTGCAGTCCTGTGGTGCAAGGCGTCTGGGGAGCACTTTGGGGGGTCTGTGATGGATTGTGACTCCCCCTCAGGTGCCTCTGACGTGAGAGTCCCGTGGATGTGGCTTGTGGGGTTGGGGGGGCTCTACAGCTGGGCCAGTTTGTGCAATGGAGGATGAGTGTGTATTGCCTCTGACCAGAGGTTACGCCATCCTCCTCCCCCCTTTCAGCTGGGGCTAGAGCTGTGCAAACTTGGCTTCTGTGAGCTGTGCTTTGCCCCCACCCCAGAAATTATTCTCACTACAGCTGGTGACTTCAGCTTCTGTGGACGCATTCCTTTCCCTCAGACTGAGATGACTGAACAATAGGCTTTTCCCTTTATCTAATCTCAGCAGTGTGGTAGATAGGGACAGGCGGACGGAAGATCTCGCGATGTGACGGAAAGCAAGGGCAGCATGGAATCCCCCCTCCCTTCATTCTTCCATGATAAGAGATCACCCGAAGTATTCAACACCTCCTAACCCCAGTAGTTTTCCACTCCTTACTAACCCTAGCTATCCCACCGTCCCCTTTCTGACATAGTGAAGCCCCCTAGACTATTTAACCTCATGAGATAAGGTAATAAAGGCCATTTGACTATCCACCACATTGGTGTCTGTGAATCGTGGACCGAGTGGCTCGGGTGAGGCCGGGCTGCCGTGCTGTCGTTCTTGAACCAGGTCGCCTGCCTTCATAGCAGAAGGCAACATAGTGGTGCCGAAACCCGGGAAGAAGAAAGAGCTCGGGCTACGGGATTCACCTGGACAAGAGGCAGCGGCCGGAGCAGCGAAGCTGACTTCAGGCGGGGGAGACATCCCCAAAGGACCCACGGTCACCATGGAGACCGTTGCAAAGGTCGTGAGTCTACTTTATAAGCAGTGGGGTATTAAGTGTAAGCTCAAGGATTTTTATATTGCTATGGCAAAACTCCTGGAGCTTGGGGCGATTGAGCGTCCAGCAGAAATATTACACCCAGAGGTGTGGGGGAAATGTACCAATGTTTTAGCAGAGGACACAAAGTCCTCGGGCAGCGGAAAAAGTCTCAAAGCGTGGGGGAAAGTAGAAACGGCTTTACGCCAAGCGCTGGAGCAACAAGAGACTTGGAAAGCTGCACGTGCATGTTTATTAGCTACTCCTAAGCTGGGGGTAGGAGCAATAACACAGACCGACCCCGAGAGCAGTCTATCTGAGAGCGGGGGTTCGCGGGGACCGCGCCCGCTTCCCTCCTCCCCGGACCCGAATCCAAACGCCCCGGGGCCCCCAGAAAACCTCCAGACCCTTCCGCCGAGCCCGCCGGATCCACCCCCTGCCGCGGAAACTTCCCAAACATCTGCGGTTTCCCCATCCGTCCCTCCACTGCCGGTTAGCGATCCAACGCTGGAAGCGCAGCAATACGCGCGATCTTTTTGGGAGGGATTGGCAACCGAAGCCAGGGAAACCAAGAGGGCAGCTAGAGAGGGAGCGCGGGTGAACCCCTCTCCCCCGCCCTATGCAGTTCAAAATGGCGTGGGCGACCAAGGAGATGGGCGGGGCCAGGGTTTCAGCGGCAGGAGCGAGCAACGATTGCTAGTGTTCGCTGCTGCGCATGCGCGGGAAGAGGGAGCTGCAAACGCGCGGGCACGGGAGAGCGGCAGAGAGCGCATGCCCAGTCAAGAGCCGTGCTCAATGCCTTTATCAGTTAAAGGAGAGCCCTCCCCTTACGAGAGGCAGGGCAAGCCCAGGGGGCGGGACCGTCACCACCCCCGGGGGGAGGAGCAGGGCCGGAGCCGCAAGAAAAGGCACGGAATCCCAGAAGTGCTCTGGCAGTCGACTTCCGGCTCTGAGTACGACAACAGCTCCGCTAGCTCTGCTGAGTTATCAGAAACTGACGGGGACACAGAGTCAGAAGAAACAGAGCTATCACAATTTGAAACGAAAACGAATAAAGTTTTAAATTACGCCGGAAAGCAATCACAATACAAATTCACCGACTGGGGAAAGATAAAAATAGCTTGTGCAGAATGGGTGCCCTCGGCTACAGTCATGCTTTCCCGGTGAGAACCACTGGGCAAAACGGAAACCAACAACAAGTTTATGACCCGGTAAACCCCAAAGATATACAAACGATTGTCAAAGCAATCTCAGAAAAGGGGATGGATTCCATCATTGTTTCTACTCTCATAGACGGCCTTTTTAGCAATGAGAACCTGCTCCCCTTTGACATTAAACAAATAGGTCGCATGATTTTTGATGGGGCAGGAATGATTGTTTTTAAACAGGAATAGACAGACAATTGTATGAATCTATTAGCCCAGTCCTCTGGGGCGGGGCAACCACTGCATGGCTCGAGCTTGTCCAGGCTGACAAGGAAACATGATGAGATGATTACACCTCAGCAGCAAGCTGCACAATTGCGAGCTGAGGAAGTCAGGGCCACAACCCGAGCTGCCAGAGAAGCCATTCGTGCTGCATCTCGTGTAGTAGTTAAACCTTCACCGTGGTCCACCATAAAGCAAACAGAGAATGAAAGCTTCACAAAGTTTGTAGACCGCCTACAGGCAGCAGTAGACGCCTCTACCCTGCCTGCAGCGGCAAAAGGACCCGTTGTAGCAGACTGCTTGCGGCAACAAAGTAACACTATTACCAAAGAAATCTTGCTCTCCGTTCCAATCAGAGCCAGCCTGGCTGATATGATCAAACATGTAGTTAGAGAAGAACAGCTAACCCCTTTTCAGGCTGTCGTACGTGATCTAACTAGTGCAATGGCATGCTTCAAATGTGGACAGGCGAGCCACATCGCAACGGGCTGTCCCCATAAATCCCAGCCTCCCCCGGCGGGGCCTCCATCTCAAGTGTGCATGAGAGGGCTCTGTTGAGGCTGCAGGAAGAAAGGACACCTCGCTAAGGAATGCAGATCCCGACCCCGGGGAAACGGGAGGGGGAGGGGGCATGTAGGCCGCACCCAGCCTCCTCCCGCTGCGAATGCAAGGCGGCCCATCTATGCCAACCCCCAGTGGGGCGGGGGGCCCTCATTCCCTATGCCCCTGCAGGAGACAGCCAGTCTTGCACCCACACAAACGGTGCAAATGCAGAGTTTCACAGCACCGCCAGCAGCACCATTGCACCCACCACAGCCACAAGCCACACTTGTGCCACAGGGTCAGCAGGGGGCGCCCCAGAGCGGAACCCCTGGGTGGCCCTGGCCATGAAAGTAGGGAAAGAGCCCCTGATAGTGTGGGGGACATGCCGCCTCTATGGCAGTCAGGATCCCCATGTCATAGGGCTTCAGTTTTGGGCAGACACGGGTTCAGACTGTACAATTATTCCCCAAGCACATTGGCCACAACACTGGCAATTTACAGAAGCCCCCCCAGTGAATGGTGTGGGAGGGCCATCCTGGGCATGGAAAAGCACCCAGTTGGTAGCTATAACACTTCACACAAAAAAGAGACCAGAACAGACAGTGGCAATCTACCCCTACATTCTACAGAACTCTCCACCTTTGATAGGAAAGGACATCCTTGCTCTGTTAGGAGTCAAGATGACAAATTTACCATGAGGGCCACTGCAGTTCATCCACCGCTGCCAATTAAATTGACTTGGAAATCATCAGAAATTGTATATGTGGAGCAGTGGCCCCTGTCAGAGCCTCGAATGGCAGCTTTGCTGGAGACTGGTACTCACAGGGCGAGGGTACGCAGCTGTCAAAAAGGAAGGCAAAATCAAGTGGTGTCCACTGAGGTCAGTAAAGCCAGACCTTCAGAATGAGCAGAATGAGACTAATGAGAACTGTGAGTTTCTATTTGCAGGACATGCTCGTGGGACACCCTCGTAAAGCGTACACCCCTGTTCCAGAGGAAAATGACAGACATCCAAACCATCAAGCAGCACCCAAGAGTTCTGTACCGGTGAAAACCAGACGTCAACAGTGTTTTTGTGTGATTTTGCTGTTGGGGCTTGTTACCAGAGGACAAGCCAGTCCGAACCATTACTCTCATCAGCCATTCAAGTGGGTCATGCAACACCTGTCAAATGACAAGGTGCTCAAAGAAACCACCACACCGAATGCCCCATCCTTTGTGATCCGCATTTCCGATCTGTTCCCTGGAAAACCAAAAGTAAACCCCTATTCCCCTCATGTTACAAGTATGCATCTATCCTATTGGTGCCCAGCCTCAAACCCAGGGAAGAAGTACTGCAATTATCTGGGGTGGGGATATTGTGGGTTCTAGGGCTGTGAAACCATTGTTACAAATGCTGGATCATCAAGACCTGGGTGGGAACCTCAAAAGCCCGATGAATTTTTACAGTTCACCTGGGCTCCAACTGGTTGTAAACAACCTGTCGTCCTTCAGGAAAAATACTATCGAAACTATCATAAAATCCCTAAATCTCGGAGGTGCACTGACTATAACATGACCGTTTTGCAGCCAAATCACCCTAGTTGGGCCACAGGCAGGACGTGGACAGTAGTCATTCAAGGGTCAAAAGAGTGGGTGAATGTGCGAATTATCAAGCTCCAACCCCCCCGCATCCCGGGCGGTTGGGCCAAACAAAGTTATTAAAGATGTACTAAAAGGGAAAAACACAACCCACTCCAAAGCCTTGCCCACAAAAGTCACTGATACCCTGATCGGTCATGCAGATGCCTCCCAGATAAGTAGTTTAGCCAAGTCTGACTCTGACCCAGTCTTTCGTATGTTAGAAGCTACCTTTCTTTCCCTAAACGAATCCAACCCGAACCTAACTGATTCCTGCTGGCTTTGCTATGATGTCAAACCCCCCTTCTATGAAGGAGTCACTTTAAATATCCCCTTCAGTTACTCCACAGCCGACTCCCCTCACCAGTGCAGGTGGGATACTCCCCGCAGAGGAATCACCCTGAGTCAAGTCACGGGTCAGGGCAGATGTTTTGGCAATGCAACCTTAGCAAAGAAAGGCAACATCTGCACCAAAGTTGTCAAGCCCCACAGAAAGAATAAGTGGGTGGTTCCATCCGCATCTGGGATGTGGGTTTGTCAGCGATCTGGAGTGAGTCCTTGTGTGTCTCTTGCCAAATTCAATGATTCCACTGACTTTTGTGTCCAAGTTCTAATTGTTCCTAGGGTCCTGTACCATACAGACGAAGAGATGTACCACCTTTTTGAGAAACCCGACCGGCTCCACAAAAGAGCACTGATAACAGGTGTAACTATTGCAATGCTGCTCGGCCTGGGAGCAGCCGGAACGGCCACGGGTGTCTCAGCTCTTGCGCCCCGACACCAAGGACTGTCTCAGCTACAAATGACCATCGATGAGGACTTGCAGAGGATCGAGAAATCCATCTCCTTTCTAGAGAAATCAGTTTCTTCACTCTCAGAAGTGGTCTTGCAGAACAGGCGAAAATTGGACCTCTTGTTCATGCAACAAGGAGGCTTGTGTGCCGCCTTGAAAGAAGAATGCTGCTTTTATGCAGACCACACAGGAGTCGTCAAAGACTCCATGGCAGAGCTCCGAGATAGGCTAGCTCGGAGACAGAAAGACAAGGAAGCCCAACAGAGCTGGTTTGAGTCCTGGTTCAATCAATCACCATGGCTCACCACACTAATTTCCGCCTTGGTAGGTCCATTAGCAATGTTGCTTTTAGTTTTTACCTTTGGACCATGCCTGCTGAACAAACTAATCTCTTTTATCCAGACCCGTCTGGAACGAGCCAACATTCTGTTTTTAGAACATCAACAAATGCTGTAATCCAAACTGTAAACACTGCCAATCGCAAGACTTTTCTAACTTGCCTTGCGAAATCTACTCAAGTATACCAAACCCCTTTTTTCCTTGTCAAGTTACTACCTCATACCTCACTTCAATACATGTATCTATGACTACCTCATTCATTTATGAAAAAAGGGGGGGGAAGTGTGGTAGATAGGGACAGGCGGACGGAAGATCTCGCGATGTGACGGAAAGCAAGGGCAGCATGGAATCCCCCCTCCCTTCATTCTTCCATGATAAGAGATCACCCGAAGTATGCAACACCTCCTAACCCCAGTAGTTTTCCACTCCTTACTAACCCTAGCTATCCCACCGTCCCCTTTCTGACGTAGTGAAGCCCCCTAGACTATTTAACCTCATGAGATAAGGTAATAAAGGCCATTTGACTATCCACCACATTGGTGTCTGTGAATCGTGGACCGAGTGGCTCGGGTGAGGCCGGGCTGCCGTGCTGTCGTTCTTGAACCAGGTCGCCTGCCTTCATAGCAGAAGGCAACACAGCAGTTTGGCTCAGTTCAAGGTCCTAGTCAGGTATCTTCAGGGAGGCTTCTCTGATATCAATGTTTGAGGCATGAACTATTTTCAGTCTCTGACAGGGGTGGAGAACAAATAGTCCAGTCATGGGGGTACAATTAACATAGCAAGAACACATCAATCACGTGGAAGAAACTATTATCCTCCAGAGGGAAGGGGAGGAGGGAGGATTTTCAAACCTGAGCAACCCTCCACCATGGCCCCTTAGATCCCTTGGGATCTTCCAGATCTTCCTGGGCCTCAGTGGTAGCCTCAATGGCCACGGCAATGGACCCACTGGGAATCATTCTAAAGCTTATTGCTCTCTTGCACATATTCTGCTGGTGTTTTCACAGATGTATGGGAAGTTACAGCATAGCAGCAGTAGCAAGTTTATAGGTGAGATCAAGGGATTCTGAACTGTGAGGGAACACCTGGCCTTTGTAAAAAACTATCAGTTGATGCTCAAATTTGTTTTCAGCAGCCTCTCCAGAAAGGAGGTGTCTCTGTGGCCTATTTAAGAGTATTAGTATAGCAAGTATATACAACTACTCTTCAGATTGTTAGACGGCAAAGATTTTCAGTATTTTGAAAGAATCTGTGAGCGCATTATATAGAGTTTTGCTTTGATTTTTTTTCCTGAAACAAAATAGAACTGAAGAGAGATGACTACAGGAAGACCAAAGGGTTTAGTAAAAAGCTTAAATGAATCTTCTCAGTCTGAGATGCAAGCAATGACCTCCAATATGCTGATACCAATTTGTGAAAAATGCTGTCCTCTTGGGTACTGCAGATCCTTACAGATTTGGTGCCCCCGTCTGTGGCTTAATGGCTGACCTGAATGGAGGGCAAAACAAAACTTTATTATTTGGAAGAGGAGGAATTAAAAGGCAGTAAAGGCACCTTCCCTATCAGGGTGCAGAAAAGGTGGTGCTAGCTCCATTAATCTTTGTAATGACTGCCTGCTACCTGTCCCCATAACTCCCTCCGGGGCATTGTAAACTGCAGTAGGCACATTGGCTGAACAAGAAATCCTTCTCCTTTCTAAGTGAAAAGCCATAAGATGGACCTGAGGGTTTGCCTCATGATCCTCCAGAAAACGAACTTCCATTAAATTTTTTGTAGTCTGTGCTTTATCATGACTTTAATGGTTTAATGATTTAATGGTCCTTGTAATTCTGTTTGCGGATAATGTGGCACTTGGCTTCTCTGTAGTTTGTATTTTGCATGTTACAGATTTCACACATGAGAATTTACATCCATAAAATGTTTAGACTGTCTTTAACTTTTTTCTTCAACAGATTGCTTATGCATGGTGAAAAATAGTTTGTTTCATTGTTTGTTAATTTTTTCCCCTCTACTTTTCATCACTTATAAAGCTTGGTTTTCTGTGAATGCATGGAGCAATTTTCAAAGAAAATGAAAATGAAAATGAGATAGGTGTGTTTTATAGCTGCCTTTCCTTATAAAGTAAATATACACATCTCTTCTAAAAGATAACTGCTGTTCAGCATCCCTTACATGCAGCAATCATGTTCATTAAATTTGCAAATGATCTCCTAAACAGTGACTTATAAGATGTTAATGCTGTTGTAAACACAGAAAATTGTGTAATAGATACATTAATATACCTAGATATGAATTAACTGCTTGTGTTAAAACAAATAATGTTATGTTTTTAGAGAGAGGAGGTGCATGTTTGGGAAAAAAATGCATTTATCAGCACAAATACACTTAGATGTCTGTTAGTCTCAGCAGGAGGAGCACATCCCATCTCAGTAGTCCTTCCACAAGAAGTATTGCAGTCATTTATATTTTTGGTTGTGTCGGGGGGACACTTTGTTTATTTGTTTGTGGTTTTCTTAAGACATCTAAGAAACAGGCCTTTGTTAAAATCGAAGTGTCAGAAGACATTTATAAATAGATACACATATACATGTTCTCTTATGTGACAGGTGGCATATTTCTCTACATTCTGCTCACAATTTTTCTCCCTAAACTTTTCCATATCAATAAGAGGTCATTTTTCAGTTGTTTATGGAGTGTCTGCCTGCAATAACCAGTTATCTTTGCAGAGCAGGTATCCAAATTTTTTTTTCTGCTTGAACCTGAAAGAAGAGCAAGGTGTGTCAAAATGACAAGTGCACATGAATTGTAGCACACACTACAGTTAATACATCATAGAGGTCTAATTGCAAATAGAAAAAAGCCCAGCTGTAAACTCTATAGTGAAAGTAGTAGTCTTTGGGCTGATTTTGGCCTCACATGGTGAAAGGTTTTCTTACCTCCTTGGAGAGTTCAGCTATACTGCATTGCAATCCTAGCATATAACTCCTATTAATACCATCATTGGAATGTCTCATAGTTTTGGACTTATGACTATGAGTATCTTTGCCACCCAATATAAAAAAATCTTCACTTTTAAACAAGTCAGTGAAGGGATGCCCTTATTTGAGCAAACACTCTACAGACAGGCTGGAACACAATCCTAAACCCCCTGATTCCTCAGTAGCTACTACCAGAGAAAGACTGAAACCTTTCAACCTCTCCACCAACAAAAGTCCCACTCAAGCCTAGGCTGCTCATTTGATGAATCCTTTTGAGGGTGATGGTGGGAGTTGGGGAATGTCTCTGTGGAGGACTCTGTGCATAAATATCTTGAAGTAAGAAGTCATCCATGTTCTAGGCAATAGCATCCACATCTGCTAAATATTTTTAAAAGAGAAGATTATGCAAAAGCAGATCAAATTACTTGCATTGCTTCATTTATGCCTCTCAGCCATTACACTTCTTTAATGAACATTTCATCTCCTGTAATTTATCCTAAAAAACCCAAATTAGCATCTTCACTCCATGTGCAGATGCTACTTTATACGATTAGGTCAAATGGAAGATTTTCTTGAATTCAGTAGTGAAGTTGTATGTATACCTGTGCACTTCTATATGAGATTTTCCATCTTACTCATGTGTCTCCAAGATTTACATGAGTAGAAATTAAATTTGAACATTCAATTTCTGCCATGAAGGAAACATAAATCCTAAATTAACTTTAAGAATCTGAAGATACTAGATTTTGCATTTGTATGACATTAATAATGCCAAGTTTTCTTCTTAATTAAGATATCCTAATTTCACCTAAGAGAAGCAAAATTCAGCAAATTTGTTATGCTAATTGAGGGTCCATCAATCTGACAAACAGTATGTTATTAATTTAAAGACAGTCAAAATGATCACACATCTCAGAGATTATAATATGCAGTTACTGACACTGGTGACAGAACACATTTCATTAGTAAGCCTTCTGTCACATGTTGGTGATTATTCTGCCCTTAAAATAAAAAAAAAAAAATCCCTTAGTAATGGAATTAGACTTATGCTGTCAGTCAGAACAGCCAATAAATCAACTCTCTCTCTAATCCTAACTCAAATTTAATTGTGTTGCCTGACTAGGCAGGACACTATAAAATAAGAAAAATAATAAATAATAAAAACTTCCCGAGGCCCAATTTTGCATCAGCTTCAAGGTCCACTGTTGCGGTGGTTCGGAACCAGAGGACTTCCGGACAGGTTCCACGGACAGAGGGTTTCCCCCCGGAGCTCCCAGGGGCAGCAGTTGGACCACCAATCCACGGACCCAAGCTCCTGCTATTGGTTACTGGACTTGTCTGTTATGTATTCCCGCTCTGGGAAATTCCCTGTCACTCCATAGTTCATTCGTTGTTCTCTCTGTTCCCTCCCCTTCCTAAACCCCATTTGATCATGTACCCCAGCCCCTCCCCTGTATTGTCCCCTGCCCTCATCCTATTGGGTGTTGTTCCTCCCTTAAATACCGATGTAATAAGCTGCTCTTGCTCTTGGTCCATGTGCTCCCTTTGGAGGCAATAAACCTACCGAAATCACATACCAAGAGACCTCCTTCTCTGGTAGTTCTTTGCGGTCTCATCAAGCTCTGGGGGCAACATCTCCCCGGACCGGGAGGCGGACTGGCTGTGCTCATAGTCAGCACTCCGAGGAAGTCTTCCTGATCGCGAACGGCATCCTAGGATAAGGCTAGCTCTCTGCCGCTGGTACTAAGGTGGGACCGAGCAGAGAACGCAACAAAGTGGTGCACCGAACAGAGACTCTGACCTCTCGGGGTTCCCTGCGAGCGACCTGGATATGCAGCAGCGGTCCGGACTGCGCCTTTGGGACGCCGCTCCCCTAGCGAGAACTTCCGCGTTTTAGCGGGGGGCTGGCAGGGGCCGTCAGCAACCGTTCTGGAGCGTCTGAAGTGTGTACGCTAGCTGAACGGACTGACGAGACCAGAGACCCTTGCTCTTTTGGATGTTTCTCCCTCCGGAGCCGGTGACGGCAACTGAAGCCGGGATCGAGGAACCAAGACCCGCACGGAGCGGTGAGGTTTGGCGGCTGCGGGGCGCGGTGGGAAAGGACCAGGATCCGCACGCGGCGGCGAAGCTCGGTGCCCATGATAGCGGCGGGAAAGCCACCGAGAGCCGAGCGCGGACGGTGAGGTCTAATCCGCGATAGACAGCGGGAATCAGGCTCGAGAGAGAGTTTTGTACCGTATAAAAAGAGCAAGGAGGCTTTTATTCGGAGACAATGGGTATTAAGCTGTCCCGAATAGAGCAGGAGTTTTATGTCCAAGTTAAAGAGACCCTAAAGTTAAAAAACGGGAATGCTAATAAGAGGGCTTGGAAACGTTTTGTTAAATGGATCTTTGCCTATGTCCCTCTTGCTTCTGCTTCTTCTGTTAAAACTCTGAGTTTTTGGGAGTTAGTAGAAAAACGTTTAGAGGCAGTGGAGAGAGGGGGTGATGTTTCTGTCCGAAAATTTTTCCAGTTGTTGATTGTAATTTGTTATACTTTGCGTAATTGTCCTGAAAGTTCGAAATCCCCGACTCACCCACCCCACGTTCCTAATTCCCCTTTTCCCAATCCCTCTTCCCCGCTGCAGGGAAGCGCGCCCCTCAGTTCTCCCCGCTATGAGACTGATTCCCTCATAGCGAGCTTCACCCCAAACCCTTTCTCCGAGCCCACAGTCAAACTCGCGCCGGCTGCGCTCCCCCATTGTTCCGAGTTTAAAGATGGCGGCGGCCTCGTGGCGCCGTGCCTACACCCCTGCGCCCACTGCGCAGCCTCACGCCGAAAGCCCGCGAATCCTCCCAACCCCTCCCACGGCTCCTTCCCCTTCGCGTCGAATGGCTTCGCGTCGGGTTCCCCCCCCGCGGCCGATGATGTCTTCGCGTTGGGTCCCTCCCCTCGCGCCGGAGGTCCCTGCCCCAGCCCGAGGGAGATCCCCGCCCCACCCCGCGCCTGGACTGCTCATATCAACTGCAGTCCCGCCCCTAACCACCGCCCACTTCCAGATCCCCACGCTCCCTCGTTCACACCTCGAGATTGGGGGCAGAAAAGTGGAGAGGCTGAAGCCTGTGATGCAGCCAGTCAGCCAAGCCTTACAGTGGCATCAGGTGTGCACAGTCCTCAGGGTAACAACCCACGATGGGAATCACAGTCACCTGCAGCCTTGCGAGAGCCTAGCAAAGTGGAGAGAGAGCTTGGGAGAGATTCTCCTCACTTTAAAGGTGTGCTGGTCCCATCTGACATAAAAACAATCATGACAGGCATTTTAGTTAAGGTTCAGTATTGGGTGTGGGAAAAGATATGGAAGCAGCAGCTTCAAAGCCTGCTGAACAGTTCTAATCACCCTCCACCTAAGTCTTCCACAGCCTCCTGGACACCACATGCTCCAAAAGCTGAATCCACTGTGTCCTGCTCTCCATCACCACCCATGCCACTGGAGACCCCATCAGAGGCGATCCCAGATGACCAGTCACTTGAACCACGATGGCTGAAGTTAGTAGGCATCACAACTCTCCACCCAACACATCCACCAGAGCAGATCCAGTTGCATCCACCAACAGACGCTGCTCCACAGAGATCAGCGTGGAAGAGAAGGAAAAAGAAAACTCCAAACTTTGACAGTCATCAAGAAAAATCACTGAGACCCTTCTTCTTGATATCTTCCCCTTAGACTCTCCTGAAACCTACCCCATGTACCTCCCATACCCCAATCATTCCCAGTCCTGTAGAGAGACAATGATTTAACAATGTTTGTTTGTTTATTTGCAGATTTTCAAGACTTTGCTTTGGATTTTAGTTATTATCTTCATTGTACTAACAAATCACTTTCTTTAAGTAAAAAGACAGGGGGAGATGTTGCGGTGGTTCGGAACCAGAGGACTTCCGGACAGGTTCCACGGACAGAGGGTTTCCCCCCGGAGCTCCCAGGGGCAGCAGTTGGACCACCAATCCACGGACCCCAAGCTCCTGCTATTGGTTACTGGACTTGTCTGTTATGTATTCCCGCTCTGGGAAATTCCCTGTCACTCCATAGTTCATTCGTTGTTCTCTCTGTTCCCCTCCCCTCCCTAAACCCCATTTGATCATGTACCCCAGCCCCTCCCCTGTATTGTCCCCTGCCCTCATCCTATTGGGTGTTGTTCCTCCCTTAAATACCGATGTAATAAGCTGCTCTTGGCTCTTGGTTCATGTGCTCCCTTTGGAGGCAATAAACCTACCGAAATCACATACCAAGAGACCTCCTTCTCTGGTAGTTCTTTGCGGTCTCATCAAGCTCTGGGGGCAACATCTCCCCGGACCGGGAGGCGGACTGGCTGTGCTCATAGTCAGCACTCCGAGGAAGTCTTCCTGATCGCGAACGGCATCCTAGGATAAGGCTAGCTCTCTGCCGCTGGTACTAAGGTGGGACCGAGCAGAGAACGCAACAGTCCACTATCTCCTTTTTTCTTCCTTGTGTATTAAAAAATCACTTTTTGGCTTATTCAAAAGAAGCAATACATTTAAAAATTTGATGCACCAGTTTACCAAGTATTTTAGAAGCTAATTACCTCAAATATAGTGCTGGCCAAAAGCAGATTCCACCTCCAGAGTTCATTCATATCTTGTATCTTGCATCTCTGTGGAATTCCGTATCTTGGTGTTTAAGGTATGGGTGACATATTATTTATATTGGTTTTGCACCTGACATTTATTGGTTTCTCTTCTCTGACAAGATGAGAAAAGAATGTGTCTTGTCTTGTCTCAACACATAGCACTCAGATTCTAGCTTACAAAAGTGGGGAAGCATGCATCTTTTTGTCATATACATGGTCCACTGACAATCAGTTTAGATATTTGTGGACAAGAATGTACCCACTGTATTGTTCAGTATACACTGTGCTTTCTCTTTCACTCAAAGCCTTTAGAGTGTACAGGACAGGCACCAAGTTCAGTAGTTATTTTTGTTCCTTCAGATTTCATAAAAAATATCTTGCTTTTGGCAGTTCATATACAAGTTGAGACAATTCTTCCAGGTATTGCCACTAGTGACTTTGCACTTCTTAGTGAGCTGGTGAGTAGCTCGACTACTGTTGAAGAGACCTTTTTTATATATTTTGGCAGGAAACAGTGGAACACATTTCAGAACAGTCAATGAAATTTAGGTTAGACTGACACTGATCAAGAGTAAAATTATTTTGAAGACTCCAGCAGCAGCTCAGAGAAGAGAACACAATGAGTTTAGATGATAATACAGACAAACACAGCTATACACAAAGAATATGCAGGGATGTCAGAATTGGCTGCATCCACACAGGATGCAGCAAATATTGTAATTCTACTCCTGTAAAAATCAGTGATTCTGAGTGTTAAAAGTTGGAGTTGCTGCCTATGGTATTGTTTGTCTCCCTAAGAAGACAGCATAGGGCCCAATTAACTCATGTTATATTTAGTTAGCGTCAGGAGATCACTCAAGCAGAAATCATGTAGCTTTTGTGTAGAGGCCTGATTGCTAAACTCAAATCAGTTTTTCAACTTGTTCATCTTAGCATGTCCTGGCAGGAGTAGGATATTATAAGGGCTAGAAACAGCAGCCTTGGAAATATTTGAGAGAACCACCCATTTAAATATATTTTTTACATTTTAATTACATTTTTTTACATATTTAATTGCATATTTATGAAATGTCTCAATTTTTCTAGTTAATATGCTAAGATGTTCATTGGTGATAAATTAATTATATGCATATATTCTTATTTTGATTTAAAATTGTGGTATTAATTTACCTAAACTGTCTAATTTCTTTTTCCATCACTAACCTGTAGGCTTGCAGAAAAAGGCCTCAACATTCTCTGTCAGTGTTTCTAAAATACTATCAATTTCTGTCAAGGTCCTAATGTTGATAATTTATCAACTTCCATTTCTGTGAAGCTGTACTACAACAAAGGCCAAAACCAGCAACCATTCTTTCAGTCAAGACTCCATCACACTGGTCTAAGCCAATTTTCATTAACATTTTTCCTCAAACCCGAAAGTCAATAGCTGAAATAGATTGAATCTGCAGAAAGAGATTTGTCTACAGGAATTGTGGAAAGGAAAACAAAACTAGAGTCGCTGCTCCAAATCAGAAGAGTAAAAGAGAGGTTTTTCTTACTGCTTTTTGGCAGGAGAGGGAAGAACACCGGATGGACTCAGTCTCGCCTCCTGTCTCAATATGTGTAGTCTCCAATGTAGTGATGTTCTAAATCAAATCTGTTTGGAAAAAATGCCAAATGGACATAGGTTGTTAAAGTGAGTAATTGGCAATGTCACTGTGATTGATACAGTCTATTGGTGAAACTTGCAATTCACATCTTTCTATTGGTTTTCAGCCATTTTCACAGCCATCTGGTTTAGGTTACATTTTTACATGCTCAAAGTTAATCCAAGTAAGACAGTTTTCAGGTATACTGCTCTGAAGAAGAGAGAAAAAGTCTAAATGGTAGCTTAAATGCAGTCAATATTTTACATGTTTATACTTTGAGTGCAATTTAAGTTTCATATAAGTTCATAATGGTAATATTTAACTTTGCCATATTATATCATGCAACATAGCTTTATATGACAGCTTAGTGTTATTTTGGAAAAAAATCACAGACCTTTAAATTCAATACTTCAAGTACTCTTGAAGCAATAAACTGGTGTATAGCTTGAAAACTAACTTGAAGTTCTTCTTAGACACTCTATAGCCACTGAGTTACTATTTTATACACCAAGCATTTATTCATATAGATAAATGGAAGTTCTATTCAGAAAATATCACAAAAGAGAATAATATGGTTTTTTGCCTAGCAAAATTTTAAAAATACTTTACAGCCTAATTTAGAAGGCAGATCTATGTGTCCTGCACTTCCTCAAAGCAGTTTTGCTTGTTTTACCTATTTCCTATGTAAAAAATAATTTTTGCTACTGAAGTTCTTTATAAAATAAAAAATTACCTGGATGGTCCAGTGACAATTTTATTAATATTGCTCTATACTTTTAATTACAAGGTTAAGGTTATAAATATTTTCTTAACTCTAACAATTTGAGATAAAATATTACATTCCAAGTATATCACTAATAAAAATCTGAAGGACTAATTTTTATGTTCAATGGGTGATTTATCAGGATAATCGTAAGGAAAGTACAACACATTGTTGGTAAGAAACACAACGTAGAAGACATTACCTTTCCATCTAGAAGTTTTCTACTGAAACCATGAAAAATCTCCTCAATTTGGCCCATTTGGAAAGTACATTGTGATTTGAACATAAATAATAAGGACCTGTATGTGTATCTCAGAGGAGACATCTGTTCCAGGTGTACTGTGATTATTCCATCCTTGGATAACAGAAGCCTAAGATGTCTGCTGCTATGACTGTTCCTTGTAGCTGACAGGGTTTGCTCTGAAAACAGGATGAAGAATAGGAACTGAAAGATGAATTTTTATTTCTTTTAGAAAGAATAATAAGCTTGATCCACAAATAAGACTGAGATCTTTTCACACACACACACACAATCTTTATTTTCTTGTTGCACTGAAAAGTAGTCTGTTCCTTTATAGAATTGGTATATATTTTGTTCGTATCTGTTACTGATGGAAAATCGATTAATGCACTTGAATATCATTCAGGCAGGCAGATGTCTGTACCACACATGAGAACTAATGAGAAAATAAAATAATTATGGGAAGTATATTAAAGTTTAAGGCAAAATTGTGATTAAAAAGCATTTTTTCATACCTCTGAGCATTGCTAAAGATATTTTCTCTCTTATTCAAATTTACCATGGCAGAATGCTAGCAGTTATTCTGAAACATATGAACAGATTTTTTTTCTAAATTAAATTATTTAGAGCAAGGTAAAGAAGAAAGTAAAAATATTGATATGTGCACAAATAAATAATTTTGAATTGATAAGAAAAGTGCTATGAAGTAATGCAGAAATATTTTAGAAAGTTATATATAAGTGCAAATTTAAATGAAAAACAACAGTAGAAATTTTAGAGGAATAAATTTTAAAGCTTTCTCCAGAGATGTGTGTACTTGTGGAATTCTAGCAAAAAATCCTTGTTTTCCAAGCAAAGAGCCATCTGGTAGTCTGACTGGGTTTAGATTAAATCTAAGATTTTAAAATTTATAACTGTTACTACTTGTATTCAGACCTGCCATTCTGCATAATTCATTTTACATCCGAAGAAGAAAGAGCATTGTTTTCTGTTAACCTTAGTGGAACATCTGTTTTTTCTCCAACTGTTTGGTATTTAATGAAATACTTTCTAACATATGTTATCACCTGCCCCCACAAAGGTGAGAGGAACCCAGGTTTTGTTAATGGATCCCTTGGAGCTGACTAGAGTTAAATGATGCTGAATGATTGGTGTTTGTAAATATATATGTTGTGTGTATATATATATATATATATATATATATATATTAGTTTATCATAGAAAAAATTGTTTGCAATAGAAAGCAGGTATGTAGCCATTTTTGACTATTATTATCTAGAAATATAGCAATATGAAATCATAAAAATATTAGTCAAGAAAATGTATAAGGGGAAAGAAAAGAAAAGAAAAGAAAAGAAAAGAAAAGAAAAGAAAAGAAAAGAAAAGAAAAGAAAAGAAAAGAAAAGAAAAGAAAGAAGAGGAAAAGGAAAAGGAAAAGGAAAAGGAAAAGGAAAAGGAAAAGGAAAAGGAAAAGGAAAAGGAAAAGGAAAAGGAAAAGGAAGGAAAGGAAAGGAAAGGAAAGGAAAGGAAAGGAAAGGAAAGGAAAGGAAAGGAAAGGAAAGGAAGAAAGAGAGAGAGAGAGAGAGAGAGAGAGGAAGGAAGGAAGGAAGGAAGGAAGGAAGGAAGGAAGGAAGGAAGGAAGGAAGGATGGATCCAGCCATTACACACCCAAAACCTCACCTCTCTCAAGGGATATAAACCTGGCCTCAATAAAGCACACTGGCGCCTCCACAAATGGGCAAATGTTTTGGGTCATTAATCATTCATAGTCCAGTCTCTCACTACATATTATCAGGTATGTATAGAAAACTAAAGAAATTGACTAAAGTCCCTCTAAAGCAGTAAATGAACCATTTACTGTAAATTACATAATCAATAAATATTTACTGGGTTTTTGGGGTATTTTTGAATTGGAGTAAATAATAGATGACCTTTTTATTTGTATAGTTTATAAATAATGCTTATGCACTTTGCAAATTACAGTGATTCCCTGAACCAAAAATGTGTCACACCATTTAGGAAATCAGAGAAAGATGGTGTCCTTATTATCTCCTTGCCACATTTCAGGTCCTGTGTGCTGGGGACATCCCACCTCAAGGTATGGGGTACAGGAAGGAGAGACGGCATTTGTTTTCCCAAGTGTCTGCTACACGTGATGGAGCCCTGCTTTCCTGGAGATGACTGAACACCTGCCTGCCGCTGAGAAGCAGGGAATGAATTCCTATTTTTTTTTTTTTTTGCTAAGCTTGTACGTATAGCTTCTGCTTTGCCTATTAAACTCTATTTATCTCAGCCCAAGAGTTTTCAATCTTTTAGTCATCCAGTTCACTCCCTCACCCCACTGGGGGTAAATGAGTGAGTGACTGGGTGGTGGCTAGTTGGCATCTGGGGTTAAATCACAAAAGAACTGTGGAATACTCTTACAAAAATAGTATCTGAGTAACATGAAAAATCAGACTATTCCAGACATAGCAAGAGGTGAGTGAAAACATGGCCAAAAGAGCAGAGCTGGACTAAGACTGTGGAAATAGTTTTGATTTGATACTCAGAGAATATTAAAGTTATTGTATTCAGGTCTAATGATCCATCAGTGTTTCAAGGGTCAGACAGATCTTCAAGGGGTATTTCATGACACCTAAGTTAGACTTGAATTTCTCTTTGGAAAAGTCTCCTTTTTCTTTCTTCTTTTTCTGTCTGAAAACAGCAACAACACAAAAACCCCAAAAAACCAAAACCCAAAAAGTCTTCTGGAAATAATCTCCTTTGATTGAAGTTCTCCTTTGCAGGTATTTCCATTTAGTTAATTTAATTTAAACATAATAATAGCAGCAAGTTACATCCTCTAGTAGCACCTGTTTATTTATAGAATCAATCTACTGGTGCCAAAATTTTCAGGAGTATTTGATGGCAAATGGCAGTTTTTCTTTGGAGGTAATTAATTTTATTAAATGGTGCATTGGTTTTGAAGTCGAAAGTTTGGTGAAGCATCATTTTCTCACATTTGCTTTAAATAAGAGTGCAATTGAACCTGTCCAATCAGCACATCACGGTGTGGAAGTGACATATACTTCAGAAGTGCAGTTAGCTTAATTGCATGGTACACTTTTTAGTTTAAAATAGGTAAAGGATTTTTCAAATTGCATAGGTAATCTGAATGAATTAAGGCTTAAAAAGCTTGGACAGCCATTTCTGTGCATAGAGGATGCAGGATGAAGTTGAACTGTATTACTTTGAACACCTTTTTGACTTGCAGTCTGTGTTCAAAGTCAGATCCATGATATGAAAATAGGTAGATCTGCTAGTTACAAGATGAAATGTAAGAATATGGGATAATTCTGAAGTATTTTTTCACACATCTGCCAAATGAATACGACAGCAGAGAACTTGAAGGGACATCCAGTCCAACCACTAGTACAATGGGTATCTAACTAGTGGGATCCTTCATAAACTTATGAATTTCCATGATAAAACCAGAAATACTTAGCGAACAACACTGCTGGAAAGCAAATAAAAACCTTTGTTGTTCTACTGGAAGGAAATCTGATTTGCAGCTTGAACATGATAATGGAAAGTTTCTACTCACTTGTTCTTCTGCCAGCTGTGTGGTGGTGCTTGAGGTCCCAAAGGCCTCAGTCCCCCCTGAGAAGCTGTGGAATAAAGGTGCCCAAGTTTAAAGTCTCCCCTGGGGAGGAGACACAGGTGGTTTTGCCCCGCAAGTGGGCTGAGTTTCTCAGGGGTGGTTCCCTTTTCCTCCATTAGTTTAAGCACCTGCCACTCTCCTGCCAATCATTCTTGTGTTCTAGAAAGTTCTGTTCCATTCAGTAGTTGATTGTACCCCTTGGTTGTCTGTTACCCCCTCTCCTCCCCTCTCTATCCCCCGTTGGTCCTGGTCCCCTGGTCCCTCCCTGGTTCCTCCCTCCTAGTGTTTGATGATTGGATAATGCCCTCAGAATAAAAGTCTGTGCTCTGAGCTGTTCGGGGTCTTCTGATCCTAGACGCCCAGAGCACAGTTGGACCCTACGCCTCTGTGTCTCTATTACTCTAGGCAGAAGATCCCTCCCTATCCCTCTGGCCTCTATAGAGATAGCTTGCTCTCTAAGAGCTACCTGCGGCTGGGAACGCATCGATTCCCGCGGCAGTGAACCGGCGCTCCGGCGGTCAGGGACGCTGGCTGCAGACGCCGACGGGTCGCTAGCCAAAGACCCTGGGGCTAGCTGTCCAGCCTGAACACCGGCGACCGCGGCAGATTGGTGCCCCGAACAGGGACTACTGGCTTTCGGCTGGTAGTCTTTGGTGAGTGGCCCTGACCGTCCCCGGTCAGGAGTGTCATCGGGAAGCCGACACCCAGGCAAAGGCTCTTCTGTTTCAAGAAGCTCCTTTGTCTGGGGTTCCGAGTTACCCCTCCGAAGCAGGGTAAGGCAGGATTTTCCCCACCGAAAACAGGAGAAGGTCCTGAGGGGCCTCGGCGGCCGGAGAACCCCCCAAAGGAGTTTTTTTCGTTGGTGCCTGCGAGGAGCGGCGGCGTAGGTCCGGGACCGGGGATCGGTAGGGTCCATTCAGGCTGCCAGGTACCGTGCCAGAGATCACAAGGGTCCACGCAGGGAGTTAAGGCACAGGGCTCCATGGCACCGTTCTTTTGCTTGCGCGTTTTAATTTGCTGCAGTTTTCCTTTGGGTGGAGATTTTAGCTTGTGGGTTTTGAGAAATGGGTGCGCACTTCACACACCCACAAAGGGAGGTTTACATCCAAGTTAAAGCTACCCTTTTTAACAGGAAACGGGAATTTGATAGGAGAATTTTAAGGGGATTTGTTAGGTGGCTTTTTGTTGAATTTGAGAGTTTGGTTTCTGTAAGTTCAGTTCAGTTGCTTTCTCTCTGGGATCGAGTTGGGGATGTTTTATCTGATAAGATTAGAAACGGGGAGAATCGGGTTTTAAAGTTTTTTCCTTTGTTGATTTTAATATGTGATTGTTTAAGGGAAAAAGAGGGAGAAAAGGTTGGGTCCCCAGTTGCTCCTACCCCCGCTGTCCCTGAAACCTGTCCTCCCTACCCCTCTTCCCCAAAGCGGCGAGAATCGCGGCGCGTAACCCTCCCAGAAGAGCAGGGCAGTTTCCCCAAAGTGCAGAGGTGATCCTGCCACTGCCCTGACCCCCCGCGGTCCCCGCTATGCCCCAGCCATCGAGAGCTTGATCAACCCTCAGCGGACCTGTCCCTATCCCTCTTACCCATGCCCCAGTACCCAGTTGCGCCCGTTGCGCCATCCCCCACGTTAAAACAAAACAGCGGCGGCCGCCATTATGCTGCTGGCCGTGTGGCGAGGGGCCCCACCAAAAACCACCATGGCAGGAAAACCCCTGTCAATCTTGATGTAGAGTCCTCCTCCGACTCCTCCCATAGCACCTCCCCTGAAACGACCCCCTGTCCTGTCCTCCGCCCCTTGGGGCAGTCCCGGGTGATGGGGGTGTCGAAGGGTGTTACCGCGTTGGGCTCTTCCCCTGTCATCGGGACCCCTCACCGAGCTCTCACGGTCTCCGCCCCTCACGCCGCCCCCACTGAGGTCTCCACCTCTCTCACCGCCCCCACTGAGGTCTCCGCCCCCAGACATCCGGTTTCCCATGCCTCCCCTTCCAGTTTCCCATGCCTACAACCCGGAAGTGAGAAGGCAAATGCCTACCGGGACAGTAGACAGCTGGAAGCCGAGGCCCAAGCCTCAGTGGGGGAGGAAGGACTGATTGCAGCACCGGTGCAATACGGGGGAAGGGGTGGGCAGAACCCCAAATGGGAGTCCTTCCCACCAAATAGCATAAAAGACCTATGCAAAGCCATTGGGGATTATGGGCTGGAGTCACCGGTGACTAAAGGGATGCTAAAAGCTACCTTTAGGTCAACCCTAATGGTGCCTGAGGACATTAAATTGATTATGGATAGCATCTTACTGGACACTCAGTATTGGATTTGGGACAGAGCATGGCGCAGGCTTTTGGGAGAGCTGTTAGAAGGGTACAAAGGTAAAGAAAACCTCGCAAATATCACCATGGACAGTCTCTGTGGCGAGGGTGACTTTATTAAAGGTACCAAACAGGCAGAAAAAATCCCTAAGGGTGTTTTAAAGGACATTCAGCAAGCAGCACTGAGGGCTCTGCTGACTTTACCATCTGCAGCAGTGCCCTCTGAAGGTTATGCAGCAATCCAGCAAGGGCCCACTGAAGGGTTTTCAGAATTTATTGAGAGAATAAAGGCTGCCCTTGCTAAACAAGAGGAGGACCCAGAGAACCAAAGAAAGATCTTAAGGTCCCTGGCATTGGCAAATGCCAATGCTGACTGTAAGGCTGTCCTGAAGACCCTTCCCCGAGTACCCAAACCTACCATTGAAATGATGGTAGAGGCTTGTGCAGAAGTAGTACCATCTCCACCCCCGCCGCCAGCTCGCCCTACCCATGCACCTAAAAGAGGACTTGTGTATGCCCATGCCACCAATGTAGGAAGCGTGGGACAGCCAAAGTGCTTTAACTGTGGGAGCCCACATGATTTAGCATGCGGTTGTCCGAAACCTTGGAGGCCTAACTTTCCACCTTTCAAGTCTCCCACAGGTCCTGGAGTGGCACACTGCCCATGTGCTCACCAACCACCACCGGGAAACAGGCAGTGGGGCACGGATCAGCACCGTGCCATGACATCAAATTAAAGGCTGCATCAACCACCCAAACATCTGCCGCTCCAGAGGAACCTACCGTCCTGCCATCGACAGGTGAGGGGGACACTCCGAGGCTCTGGGGCAACAAATTAAACTTGGTAAGTGCGGCTCCCCAGCATGTAACATCAACATGGTTTTCCCACATCAAAGTTCTCCTGCAAGCGGACATTTTTAACCGGTCAGACTTTCTCATAGTTGGGAATGCCACAAGAGGACCTCCGGAAGTGTTTGTCCTCCCCGAAGTGATCTCTGTCTTACCGGGGGACACCTTCTGGATTCATGTCAGCTGCACAAACCCTCCGTGGTTTATTCCCAAGGGGCAATGGCTTGCTCACGCCATCCCCATTCCATCAGACTTCCCAAGACACCACTGCACACCAGTGGTGTGCTGGACACAGATAATAGGCACGGACCGACCACGTCTCAGCTGCCGCCTGAACAACGGCGGGACAACGGTGCTGAGGAGTGGGATGCTCGATACCGGCTCAGATGTTACCATCATTGCCGAGTCCGAGTGGCCACCCCAGTTGGGCCTTCGCCCCGCTGATGGAAAGATTACGGGAGTTGGGGGGTCCACGTCCTCACAGAGGAGTGCCAACCAGATTGTCATCGAGGGACCCGACGGGCACACAGCCACCATCCGCCCGTTCGTGGTACCCTCTGGCTTTACTCTGTGGGGACAAGACCTCCTCTCTCAGTGAGGGACTCACCTAGAAATCCCTGCCCCTCCGGCGCAGGGTTTCTAATTGGGGCCACTGAAGAGCGCACCACCCACACAGTGCCACATCTGGCGTGGACAACTGACAAACCTGTGCGGGTGGAGCAGTGGCCCCTTACTAAAGAAAAGCTTAGCGCTCTGGAGTCCCTCGTGGAGGAGCAGCTTTCCAAGGGGCATGTCGTACCATCAGACAGCCCTTGGAACTCCCCGATCTTTGTCATCCGCAAGCCTGGCAAGGATCGGTGGAGGCTCCTCCATGACCTGAGAGAGATAAACAAGGTAATTGTCGACATGGGACCCCTCCAACCGGGCTTGCCATCGCCCGCAATGATCCCACGTCAGTGGCCACTCGCCGTCATCGATATAAAGGACTGTTTTTTCAGCATCCCACTCCATCCTGACGATGCACCCAGGTTTGCGTTTTCAGTGCCGTCGACCAACAGGGAGACCCCCCAGCGACGCTACCACTGGACTGTCCTTCCCCAGGGGATGAAGAACTCTCCAGTCATCTGCCAGTGGTACGTCACCCAGATTTTGTCACCTATCCGAAGGGCCTTCCCTAAAGCTGTAGTATACCACTACATGGACGTCGTGTTAGTCTGTGCCCCATCTGAAGACTATTTGCAAAAAACATCGGACAAGACTGTTAGTGCCATCCAAAGTGCCGGGATGGAAATCCATCCTTACAAAGTGCAGCGGACCTGCCCATGGACCTACCTTGGCATCCAGGTGAGCGAGAGGACCGTCGCACCCCAGCAGCTCACCATCAAGGACGAGCCCAGGACCTTCCGCGATCTCCATCAGCTGTGTGGATCCATCAACTGGGTTCGTCCACTGCTGGGGCTGACGACGGCAGACCTCGCCCCCTTATTCCATCTCCTCAAGGGCAGCGAGGGCCTCGACTCACCGAGGGAACTGACCACGGATGCCAGGGAGGCCGTGAGTAAGGTCCAACAGGCACTTTCATCCCGGCACGCCCACCGGGTGGCACCAGAATTAACATTCCGTTTTACCATCCTTGGCCAGGCACCAAATTACCATGGTCTTATATTCCAGTGGGACGAGAGGTCGAAGGAGCCCCTCTTGATAATAGAGCGGGTGTTCCTCCCTCATCAACTGTCCAAGAGCATTACAACGCCACAAGAGCTGATGGCAAAGTTAATAACACGAGCGAGAGTCAGGCTCCGCATCCTTGTGGGGTGTGATTTCGCATGCATCCATGTACCTTGGCGAGGAGAGGATTTGGAGAATTTGCTCCAAACCAACGAGCACCTCCAGTTCACTCTTGACAGTTACCCAGGCCAAATTAGTGGTAAGAAATTGAAACATCAGCTGTTTAACATTAACTTTCATTTGGCCCCAAAGTTTCTACAAAGCAAAAGTCCATTGAATGCTCTGACCGTTTTTACAGATGGCTCAGGGTCCTCTCACAAGTCAGTTCTGACTTGGAAGGACCCTAGGACCCAGCAGTGGGAGTCTGAGGTCCATCTGGTGGAGGGATCCCCACGAATTGCAGAACTTGCAGCCGTGGTCAAAGTGTTCGAGAGGTTCCAGGAACCTCTGAATTTGGTAACAGATTCGGCGTACGTGGCTGGAGTAACTGCCAGAGCAGAACACTCTTTGTTAAAGGAAGTGTCTAATAAAAAACTATTTGGGTTGCTCTCAAGATTAGCATTCCTTCTCTGCCACCGAGAGCATCCCTTCCACGTAATGCATGTGAGATCACACCAAGATCTCCCAGGATACATCTCAGAAGG
>JAVTVJ010001719.1:0-91679 GCA_034509425.1 Eopsaltria australis | reverse complement strand
GAGAAGTGAGACCTTTCATGGTTCTACCTGCAATAGCAATGTCAAGTCCCAAATCCAACTCATAATTTACAAAGAAACAAAATATTGTGCATAGAAATTTTTTTCATAGATTAATAAGATAGATAGATAGATAGATAGATAGACAAGGCCGATAGAAAGATATGGATGCACTTGCCTGCATAACTTTGTATAGGAAGGGATGGGGAAGTGAGAGGTTATCCTGTTTCACAGATGGAAAACAATCTTTTTCCCAGAAGAATCAGCTTCCTTCTTCAGTGAGCACCAGGGCGCCTGAAGACCCCACCAAGAAGGCCCTGTGACCCCAATGGCCTGTGCATCCAGCACCTCCAGAAAGTAATGCCAGCCTCTTCATACTAGAGTGGTTGTTAAAGAGCTTTATTCCCGAGTTTTGGTGCCAAGAGGAATGAACTGAAAGCAGTTCTGCACGAGCAGCACTGCAAATCACAGCCAAAAGAAGGATGGAGCCAAGGTGTCCCACAAGCATGGCCCAAGCAGCCTCCTTGGATCCTCCTTCAGCCCTGGCTCCACTGCATCCCCACTGTCACCAAAAAGAAAAGGGCCTTACTGAGAGCAAGCAAATTGAACTCTCTCCCAGGACAGACGTAGAGGGCAAAAAATGAAAAAACCCCACAGGATCAGCCACGCTTGCCAGCAAGAAGGGTTGTTACTCTCTGCCCCTCAACACTTGCCCAGGGTGTTCACAAATGTAAGCGGGATCTGAGCTGTGCCCTCGGAAGGAGCAGAGCCGGCCTCCCCTCAGGGAGAGAAGGCAGGGCCTCAGCTGTAGCCCGGGTGCCTCCTGTGCCCCATGGCTGTCAGTGTGTGTTTGGCTGCAGCCCAGGGCCACGGCGCTGCTCGGCAGCCCCAGCGGAGCCCCATGGCATCCCCGGCCTCGGCCCTTCCCCGCCGGGACCCTCACCCGGCCCGGCCCGGCCGCGGGAGCCGGCCCGACCTGGGCGTGGCGGCGGCAGAGGGAACCCGGCCCCGGGGATGGGCCCCGCCCGAGGCTTTGCAGGGCGCTTCGCGCCGGCTTTGCACAGCCCCGAGCCACAGTGGCCCTTGGCTGTGCTGAGAGGGGTGAAAAACGGCCTCGAGCTTAAGCCAGCTGCGCAGCTCACGAGGGATCCCTGCACACCTTCCAGAGACACCAAAATATGCCTGTGGGTGCCTCACGAGGGATCCCTGCACACCCCACAGAAAGCTCAAAATATCCCTGTGTGAGTCTCAGGAGGTGCAGGCGCAGCTGATGGCTGTGAAGGAAATGTGCCCTCAGCCCAGGGACGCTCAGCATGGGCTCCCCCGGCCCCTGGGGCCCCGCCGCTGGTCACAGCAGCCCCTCCCTGCCTGCCTCCTGCCTGCCCACACCGTGGGCATCCACGGCTGCTGCCGGCCATGGAGCTCAGCCAGGGCTGGTGCCGTGTGGCCTTTGCTGGGGGTACCAGCCGGACACTGGTGTAACAACTGCATTTCTTTATTTGAACATAAAACATGGGCCAAGCCCTGCCCTGGCGGACAGGGTGTGCCCACCTTTAGAACTCGCCGGGGTGCAGGGCCAGGGGGCTCAGGGGATGAGGCTGTCGTTTAGGTGGTATGCGTGTCGGAATGGCAGCAGGGAGGCAGTGGTACGGCACCAGGGCACACGGGGGATGACGTGAAGAGGTGGGATAAGGGGTCACGTTCGTGCTGCCTGAGGCGTTTGGCTGGTCTTCTGAAGGTGCACAGGAGCACCTGTGGAGAGAGGAGTGGCTGAGGCCCCCAGCAGCACCTGGCACACAGGGACCCTCCTGCACAGCAGGCCCAGAGCTGGCAAGGCTCCCCAGCACGGCTGCAGCTGCTGGCACAGCCTGGCCCAGCTGCACAGCTGCCCCTCAAGGCCCCAGCCAGCAGGGGATGGCTCTGGGCAGGCTCCCTGGCCAGCAGTGGCCCCAGAGCGCGCCTGCCTTTCAAGGGCAATCTCGTTGCCGCTCTTTCTCCTCCCCACCTTGCTTTGCCTCTGCCACTGCTCCTGGGGCTGCTCTTGGCCAGGCAGCCTCAGTGGGAGCCAGCACTGGCTGCAGCCCCAGTGGGGCTGCCCAGGACGAGGCCCAGCAATTAAGAGGCCCATTAAAGCACTGGGCAGCAGCAGAAGCCTCAGCAGAGTTATCTGGGCAACCAGTGACTCCCCACAACTCCAGAGCAGCCTCCCTGGGAATGGTTCCTGTCTACCAATAGCCATCAAATGAAGCTCTTGGAGTGAAAGATGAAGAAAACACTCACCCTTTTCTCTTCCAGCAGTACCAGATTGCGGCATAGCACATGATCAGGAAAAGTGCCCCAGCAGCCACAATGCCCAGTAACTTAATCAAACAACGTGGTCCCCAGCAGAAAACTCCTCTCATTCGTCTCCAAACCTTGTCAGCACGTGTTGTGGTCTCGGGAGCAAACGGTGGCATTGCAGCTGCGGGAGCAATGGGGAGCGTGAGCCCGTGCTGTGCTGCACGGCTGAGCTGGCAGCACGGTGCCTACGGCCAGGACGTTCTCTGTTCCCCCAGAGCTGGGGCCTGCAGGCACCTTGCCTCCCCTTGGCACAGAAGTGCTCAGTACCCAAGTGCCCTGAGCCTGCTTGGGGTAATTAATGTTAGCTGAGCTGGTCTTCTCCAGGGAATACTTGTCTAAGACATGGATAAGGACAAGGAAAATTCCCAATGTTTTGGAGCTGCAAGAGGGCCCTCCCTCCTCCCAGCAGCTGCCTCTCCAGATCCATCCCATGACTGGGAAATTGCAGGGCATCTCAGGGTGTGCATGGCCCCTGGTGCAGTTCGGGCACCCTGGCAGCTGATGCCAAATGCCTTCCTGCAGAGGCGGGGGAGAAGCTGCAGCCAGGCCAGGCTGGGAAACAGCCCTGCAGGGCGTGAAAGCAGCTGCGGGGCAGCCAGGCTGCCACGGATCCCTTCCCGCTGTGCCGTGCACGGCGTGTCCAGATGTGCAGCAAAAGCCCCCGGCTGCTGAGCGCCAGGAGAAGGCTCAGGGACATGCACCCACCACGGTGTCTCTGCAGATCACTCAGGATTTGGTCCAGATGTTTGGATTCCTCCAGGGGCCTACTATGTCCTATAGGTTGGTTCTTCATTCTCATTTAACAGAAAGCAGTTCCATTTCCCGGGAGCGGGTCCCCCAGAACCAGTGCTCAGCCTGTGGGCTCAGCAGGGACACACTACTCACCCGTGAGATGGGAGCTGCCCTTGCGTGGAGCATTCAGCAAAGGAACGGGCAAAGTCCTTTGTGTAGGCACACCTGTAACTCAACAGCCCGAGAAGCTTCTGTCATCTCTGCAGATCGGCAGCACGGAGCCGCAGGAGCGGTGAGGGGATCCCGCAGGGCGAGGGCACACGCGTGCACGGCTCAGTCCTGGCACCTGCAGCCATGCCCCCCTGGCCGAGCTTTGGGCTCTGAGCTGGCAGCTCTCTCACCCAGGGGGAAAGGCCTTCACCTACCCTCCTCATCATCATCATCATCATCATCATCCTCATCCTCATCCTCGTCATCATCTTCTGGAGGCTCAATAATGGCTGTGGGTTCAGAATCCAGATCATCTTCCTCCTCAGGTTCATCTGCAAAAGAAGGCAAGCCAGAAGAGCTCCCGTGGCACTGCTGAAGATTCTCCTTCAGGCCACAGTGGCAGTGAGTGCACCTGGGGGATTGGTGCCCTCCAAGGCTCTCCCTCATCTCTGCCTTCCCCTCGGGAGCAGGGCCAGAGGGACCCCGTGCCTGCCTGCAGTGGCCCCACACTGGGATGGAAGGAGCCCCTTGCGGGGCACTCAGGGCAGGAAGGCCTCCCTGGAGGTGCCAGCAGCTCTAAGCTGAGCCCCAGGCAGGGCCGGGGCTTGGCAGCGGCAGCGGGAGCAGCTCAGGCTGCCTGGGGCCGGCAAAGGAGCCACTGCGCAAGGCACAGCCCCGGGCCACAGCCCTGGGCCCGGCCCCTTCCCGCTCCGCTCTTCTCCGTGGCTGCACAGAGCACACGGAAGGCAAGGAGCAACTGGCATTGCACAGGGGGAGAGGATTGACAGCTAAATGCTCCTTGCTCCCACTGGCAGCGATCCTGAGGGACCACTCAGGGCACAAGAGTAGAAAGTTCCAGGCCAAGATTCCAGAATCCATCCATCTTCAGGGAAAGGGCACAAGAATCTTAACTCTGGACAATGATTACACTTGGACAATGATTCCTGTGTTAGGAAAGGGTTGCTGTGAACTTACCATCATCAAGCTGCAAGAGCTTTATACCATTGTTTTCCAGCATTTCCAAACGATGCAAGTCACGAGCCCAGTCTAGAAGGGAGCACAGAGCAGAACCATTGCATGATGTGCTGGGATTCCCTTCTCTAGGGAACTGAGCACTGCAAGGGGCTCGGCTAATGCTGTGTGCCCGCACTGACCAGCAGCAGAGATGGCAGCTCAAGCCTCAGCAGGGCTCAGGCCCAGAGGCACAGCAATTACTTCCTGAGCCTGCGCCTGGCATCGCCTCCCGTCCTGCAGCAGAGGCTAGCACGGAGCCACTGCTTCCTCTGGGAAACTCAGTCTTCATCACAGTCTCTCCTTTCATCTCTGTAGAGAGGGAGAGATGGAACCATTCCCCATGGAGGAGGGGGCATATTCAGAACACAGTACTTGTCAAAGTCACAGGTAAAGATCAGGAAAATGCCCAGGCTTTTGGGGCTGCAAGAGCTCCTCCAAACAGCAGCCTGTCCTGATCTCCCCCCAGAGACTGGGAAATTGCAGGGCATCTCAGGCTGTGCCTGGCCCCTGGTGCAGTTTGGGCACCCTGGCAGCTGATGCCACATGCCTTCCTGCAGAGGCTGGGGAGAAGCTGCAGCCAGGCCAGGCTGGGAAACAGCCCTGCAGGGCGTGAAAGCAGCTGCGGGGCAGCCAGGCTGCCACGGATCCCTTCCCGCTGTGCTGGGCACGGCGTGTCCAGATGTGCAGCAAAAGCCCCCGGCTGCTGAGCGCCAGGAGAAGGCTCAGGGACATGCACCCACCTCGGCGTCTCTCCAGATCAATCATCCTCTGATGCATGCGTTTGGATGCCTTTGGGGACTTAATGTTTCCTGTAAGTTTGTTCCTCCGTCTAGGAGGACCTTGAGAGAAAGTGTTTCCATTTCAGACAAATGGATCCCACAGAAGCAGAGCTATGCCTGTGGGCTCAGCAGGGACACACTACTCACCCCTGCGATGGGAGCCAGGCTTGTGTGGAGCAACCAGCACAGGAGCTTGATAAGTCCTCCCTGCAGACACATCTGTAACCTCAACAGCCCGAGAAGCTTCTGTCACCTGGTTCCTGCCAGGCTGTCAGTGATTATTCTTTCATAAACACTGGCAACATACCTGCAGGAGGCTCCAGGGGCTGCAAATCTTTATGAAGCCAAGGTGCTGGAGACGCCTTGCCAGCACCCACACCTAGAAGGGAGCACAGATCAGAACCATTCCATGCTGTGCTGGGATGCCCTTGTGCCTTAGGGACGTGGGCACTGCAAGGGGCTCGGCTAAGGCCGTGGGAGCCAGATGTCAATGGACATGGCCAAAGGTGCAGAGGGGCCTGGGGAGCTCTGGGCTGGCTCCTGGTCACTCTCCACCCTCTTTGCATTCCCTGGGCAATATCCCTGGAGGGGCAGCTGCAGCAGCCCAGGGCCCCTGGGAGCTCTGTCCCTCCCACCGAGGAAACCCTCCCTAAAGCCCTGGGGAAAACTGCAGCAGGCAGGCAGTGCCACAACCATCCCTCTCTCCCTCCTTCCCCTTGCACAGCTCCCCCAGCCCAAGAGGACACAGTCAGGCCCTGTCAGGACACACTGGAGCCCAGCTCTCCCCCTCTGCCCTTTCCCCACCATGGGCACCCCCTGCAGCCGCTCCCAGGCTTGGGGACGTGTCTCCCCCGCAGGGACCCCAGCAGGACTGCTCAGCACCCGAGTGCCCTGAGCCTGCTCGCGATAATTCCTGTGTGCTGTGCCGGCCTTGTGCGGGCTGTGCCCGCACTGCCCAGCAGCAGAGATGGCAGCTGAAGCCTCAGCAGGGCTCAGGCCCAGAGGCACAGCAATTACCTCCGGTCACTGTGCCTGGCATCGCCTCCCTTCCTGCTGCCAATGGGCCATTGCTTTCTCCAGGAAGTTCTGCCTTCAGCACAGCCTCTTCATCCACCTCTGCAGAAAGGAAGAGGGACAGCTGCATCAGATGGGGCTGTTCCCCAGCAGGAAGGCGGCATCTCCAGGAGGCAGTACTTGTCAAAAACATGGATAGGGTTCAGGAAGTCATCCAAGCTTTGGAGCCGGGCCAGGGCCCGCCCTCGTCCAAACAGCCCCTACACCTGATCTACTCCAGCAGCAGGAAATTGCAGAGGATCTCAGGGTGTGCATGGCTCACGGTGCAGTTTGGGCTGCAGATGTGCAGGGAAAGCCCCCGGCTGCTGAGTGCCAGGAGAAGGCTGAGGGACATGGACCCGCTCCGCTGTCTCTCCAGATCACTTAGCATCTGGTCCATGTGTTTGGAGGCCTCCATGGACTTATTGTCTCCTATAGGTTTGTTCCTCCATCTAGGAGGGCTTTACAAGAAAGTATTTGCAATTTACCAGAAACGGATCCCGTGGAACCAGTGCTCAGCCTGTGGGCTCAGCAGGGACACACTACTCACCTGTGAGATCGGAGCCAGGCTTGTGTGGAGCAACCAGCAAAGGCGCTTGAAAAGTCTTTCCTGTAGACACACCTGTAACTCAACAGCCAGAGGGGCTTCTGTCACCTGGTTCCTGCCAGGCTGTCAGTGAGTAGTCTTTTAGGAACGTTTGCAACATACCTGCAGGAGGCTCCAGAGGCTGCAAATCTTTATGAAGCCAAGGTGCTGGAGAAGCCTTGCCAGCACCCACCCCTCGAAGGGAGCACAGATCAGAACCATTCCATGCTGTGCTGGGATGCCCTTGTGCCTTAGGGACGTGGGCACTGCAAGGGGCTCGGCTAAGGCCGTGGGAGCCAGATGTCAATGGACATGGCCAAAGGTGCAGAGGGGCCTGGGGAGCTCTGGGCTGGCTCCTGGTCACTCTCCACCCTCTTTGCATTCCCTGGGCCATATCCCTGGAGGGGCAGCTGCAGCAGCCCAGGGCCCCTGGGAGCTCTGTCCCTCCCACCGAGGAAACCCTCCCTAAAGCCCTGGGAAAACCATCCCCAAAGCTTCCCAGGGAGAAGGGAGCTCAGTCCCGAGAAAGGGGAGCCAGGCCTGGGCTCACCTGCTCCCCTTGCTCCCAGCGGAGCAGCCTGGGCAGCCCTGGCACGCAGGGCCACTGCCAGGAGGAGCAGGAGGAAGAGGCGCAGAGCAAGGGCCTTGGTGCCTTGCCCTGAGCCACTCGTGCAGCTCTTGCTGCCACCACTGTCCTGACACTGCTGTCCCAAGGTCAGCACCACTGCTGCCGCCGCCACTGCTGCTGCTGCAACAGTTGTGGTCAAGGACCGACTGCTCACTCGTGGTGCTGTGCAACCATGGCGCTCTGGCAGCTCTGTGACCTCAGAGCCTGCTGTGACCTCAAGGCTGGGGCAGGATTGTGTGCGAATGGATCTCCAGAGCTGCGCTCCCAGTGGAAACTATGTCCTGTCAGGCAGCTCCATCCCATCTATTTTTTTCACAAGAACTGATTTCTAGGAGATTGGAGAAGTGAGACCTTTCATGGTTCTACCTGCAATAGCAATGTCAAGTCCCAAATCCAACTCATAATTGACAAAGAAACAAAATATTGTGCAGAGAAATTTTTTTCATAGATTAATAGGATAGATAGATAGATAGATAGATAGACAAGGCCGATAGAAAGATATGGATGCACTTGCCTGCATAACTTTGTATAGGAAGGGATGGGGAAGTGAGAGGTTATCCTGTTCCACTGATGGAAAACAATCTTTTTCCCAGAAGAATCAGCTTCCTTCTTCAGTGAGCACCAGGGCGCCTGAATACCCCACCAAGAAGGCCCTGTGACCCCAATGGCCTGTGCATCCAGCACCTCCAGAAAGTAATGCCAGCCTCTTCATACTAGAGTGGTGTTAAAGAGCTTTATTCCCGAGTTTTGTTGCCAAGAGGAATGAACTGAAAGCAGTTCTGCACGAGCAGCACTGCAAATCACAGCCAAAAGAAGGATGGAGCCAAGGTGTCCCACAAGCATGGCCCAGGCAGCCTCCTTGGATCCTCCTTCAGCCCTGGCTCCACTGCAGCCCCACTGTCACCAAAAAGAAAAGGGCCTTACTGAGAGCAAGCAAATTGAACTCTCTCCCAGGACAGACGTAGAGGGCTAAAAATGAAAAAACCCCACAGGATCAGCCACGCTTGCCAGCAAGAAGGGTTGTTACTCTCTGCCCCTCAACACTTGCCCAGTGTGTTCACAAATGTAAGCGGGATCTGAGCTGAGCCCTCGGAAGGAGCAGAGCCGGCCTCCCCTCAGGGAGAGAAGGCAGGGCCTCAGCTGTAGCCCGGGTGCCTCCTGTGCCCCATGGCTGTCAGTGTGTGTGTGGCTGCAGCCCAGGGCCACGGCGCTGCTCGGCAGCCCCAGCGGAGCCCCATGGCAGCCCAGGGCCACGGCGCTGCTCGGCAGCCCCAGCGGAGCCCCATGGCAGCCCCGGCCTCGGCCCTTCCCCGCCGGGACCCTCACCCGGCCCGGCCCGGCCCGGCCCGGCCGCGGGAGCCGGCCCGACCTGGGCGTGGCGGCTGCAGAGGGAACCCGGCCCCGGGGAGGGGCCCCGCCCGAGGCTTTGCAGGGCGCTTCGTGCCGGCTTTGCACAGCCCCGAGCCACAGTGGCCCTTGGCTGTGCTGAGAGGGGTGAAAAACGGCCTCGAGTTTAAGCCAGCTGCGCAGCTCACGAGGGATCCCTGCACACCTTCCAGAGACACCCAAATATGCCTGTGGGTGCCTCACGAGGGATCCCTGCACACCCCACAGAAAGCTCAAAATATCCCTGTGTGAGTCTCAGGAGGTGCAGGCGCAGCTGATGGCAGTGAAGGAAATGTGCCCACAGCCCAGGGACGCTCAGCATGGGCTCCCCCGGCCCCTGGGGCCCCGCCGCTGGTCACAGCAGCCCCTCCCTGCCTGCCTCCTGCCTGCCCACAGCGTGGGCATCCACGGCTGCTGCCGGCCATGGAGCTCAGCCAGGGCTGGTGCCGTGTGGCCTTTGCTGAGGGTACCACGCGGACACTGGTGCAACAACTGCATTTCTTTATTTGAACATAAAACATGGGCCAAGCCCTGCCCTGGCGGACAGGGTGTGCCCACCTTTAGAACTCGCCGGGGTGCAGGGCCAGGGGGCTCAGGGGATGAGGCTGTCGTGTAGGTGGTATGCGTGTCGGAATGGCATCAGGGAGGCAGTGGTACGGCACCAGGGCACACGGGGGTAGACGTGAAGAGGTGGGATAAAGGGTCACATTCGTGCTGCCTGAGGTGTTTGGCTGGTCTTCTGAAGGTGCACAGGAGCACCTGTGGAGAGAGGAGTGGCTGAGGCCCCCAGCTGCACCTGGCACACAGGGACCCTCCTGCACAGCAGGCCCAGAGCTGGCAAGGCTCCCCAGCACAGCTGCAGCTGCTGTCACAGCCTGGCCCAGCTGCACAGCTGCCCCTCAAGGCCCCAGCCAGCAGGGGATGGCTCTGGGCAGGCTCCCTGGCCAGCAGCGGCCCCAGAGCGCGCCTGCCTTTCAAGGGCAATCTCATCCCCGCTCTTTCTCCTCCCACCTTGCTTTGCCTCTGCCACTGCTCCTGGGGCTGCTCTTGGCCAGGCAGCCTCAGTGGGAGCCAGCACTGGCTGCAGCCCCAGTGGGGCTGCCCAGGACGAGGCCCAGCAATTAAGAGGCCAATTAAAGCACTGGGCAGCAGCAGAAGCCTCAGCAGAGTTATCTGTGCAACCAGTGACTCCCCACAACTCCAGAGCAGCCTCCCTGGGAATGGTTCCTGTCTACCAATAGCCATCAAATGAAGCTCTTGGAGTGAAAGATGAAGAAAACACTCACCATTGTCTCTTCCAGCAGTACCAGATTGCGGCATAGCACATGATCAGGAAAAGTGCCCCAGCAGCCACAATGCCCAGTAACTTAATCAAACACCGTGGTCCCCAGCAGAAAACTCCTCTCATGCGTCTCCAAACCTTGTCAGCACGTGTTGTGGTCTCGGGAGCAAACGGTGGCATTGCAGCTGTGGGAGCAATGGGGAGCGTGAGCCCGTGCTGTGCTGCACTGCTGAGCTGGCAGCAAGGTGCCTACGGCCAGGACGTTCTCTGTTCCCCCAGAGCTGGGGCCTGCAGGCACCTTGCCTCCCCTTGGCACAGAAGTGCTCAGTACCCAAGTGCCCTGAGCCTGCTTGGGGTAATTAATGTTAGCTGAGCTGGTCTTCTCCAGGGAATACTTGTCTAAGACATGGAAAAGGACAAGGAAAATGCCCAATGTTTTGGGGCTGCAAGAGGGCCCTCCCTCCTCCCAGCAGCTGCCTCTCCAGATCCATCCCATGACTGGGAAATTGCAGGGCATCTCAGGGTGTGCCTGGCCCCTGGTGCAGTTTGGGCACCCTGGCAGCTGATGCCAAATGCCTTCCTGCAGAGGCTGGGCAGAAGCTGCAGCCAGGCCAGGCTGGGAAACAGCCCTGCAGGGTGTGAAAGCAGCTGCGGGGCAGCCAGGCTGCCATGGATCCCTTCCCGCTGTGCCGGGCACGGCGTGTCCAGATGTGCAGCAAAAGCCCCCGGCTGCTGAGCGCCAGGAGAAGGCTCAGGGACATGCACCCACCTCGGCGTCTCGCCAGATCAATCAGCCTCTGATGCATGCGTTTGGATGCCTTTGGGGACTTAATGTTTCCTGTAAGTTTGTTCCTCCGTCTAGGAGGACCTTGAGAGAAAGTGTTTCCATTTCAGACAAATGGATACCACAGAAGCAGAGCTCAGCCTGTGGGCTCAGCAGGGACACACTACTCACCCCTGCGATGGGAGCCAGGCTTGTGTGGAGCAACCAGCAAAGGAGCTTGATAAGTCCTCCCTGCAGACACATCTGTAACCCAACAGCCCGAGAAGCTTCGGTCACCTGGTTCCTGCCAGGCTGTCAGTGATTATTCTTTCATAAACACTGGCAACATACCTGCAGGAGGCTCCAGGCGCTGCAAATCTTTATGAAGCCAAGGTGCTGGAGAAGCCTTGCCAGCACCCACACCTAGAAGGGAGCACAGATCAGAACCATTCCATGCTGTGCTGGGATGCCCTTGTGCCTTAGGGACGTGGGCACTGCAAGGGGCTCGGCTAAGGCCGTGGGAGCCAGATGTCAATGGACGTGGCCAAAGGTGAAGAGGGGCCTGGGGAGCTCTGGGCTGGCTCCTGGTCACTCTCCACCCTCTTTGCATTCCCTGGGCAATATCCCTGGAGGGGCAGCTGCAGCAGCCCAGGGCCCCTGGGGACTCTGTCCCTCCCACCGAGGAAACCCGCCCTAAAGCCCTGGGGAAAACTGCAGCAGGCAGGCAGTGCCACAACCATCCCTCTCTCCCTCCTTCCCCTTGCACAGCTCCCCCAGCCCAAGAGGACACAGTCAGGCCCTGTCAGGACACACTGGAGCCCAGCTCTCCCCCTCTGCCCTTTTCCCACCATGGGCACCCCCTGCAGCCGCTCCCAGGCTTGGGGACGTGTCTCCCCCGCAGGGACCCCAGCAGGACTGCTCAGCACCCGAGTGCCCTGAGCCTGCTCGCGATAATTCCTGTGGGCTGTGCCGGCCTTGTCCGGGCTGTGCCCGCACTGCCCAGCAGCAGAGAGGGCAGCTGAAGCCTCAGCAGGGCTCAGGCCCAGAGGCACAGCAATTACCTCCTGTCACTGTGCCTGGCATCGCCTCCCTTCCTGCTGCCAATGGGCCATTGCTTTCTCCAGGAAGTTCTGCCTTCAGCACAGCCTCTTCATCCACCTCTGCAGAAAGGAAGAGGGACAGCGGCATCAGATGGGGCTGTTCCCCAGCAGGAAGGCGGCATCTCCAGGAGGCAGTACTTGTCAAAAACATGGATAGGGTTCAGGAAGTCATCCAAGCTTTGGAGCCGGGCCAGGGCCCGCCCTCGTCCAAACAGCCCCTACACCTGATCTACTCCAACAGCAGGAAATTGCAGAGGATCTCAGGGTGTGCATGGCTCACGGTGCAGTTTGGGCTGCAGATGCGCAGCGAAAGGCCCCGGCTGCTGAGTGCCAGGAGAAGGCTCAGGGACATGGACCCGCTCCGCTGTCTCTCCAGATCACTTAGCATCTGGTCCATGTGTTTGGAGGCCTCCATGGACTTATTGTCTCCTATAGGTTTGTTCCTCCATCTAGGAGGGCTTTACAAGAAAGTATGTGCAATTTACCAGAAACGGATCCCGTGGAACCAGTGCTCAGCCTGTGGGCTCAGCAGGGACACACTACTCACCTGTGAGATCGGAGCCAGGCTTGTGTGGAGCAACCAGCAAAGGCGCTTGAAAAGTCTTTCCTGTAGACACACCTGTAACTCAACAGCCAGAGGGGCTTCTGTCACCTGGTTCCTGCCAGGCTGTCAGTGATTAGTCTTTTAGGAACGTTTGTAACATACCTGCAGGAGGCTCCAGAGGCTGCAAATCTTCATGAAGCCAAGGTGCTGGAGAAGCCTTGCCAGCACCCACACCTAGAAGGGAGCACAGATCAGAACCATTCCATGCTGTGCTGGGATCCCCTTGTGCCTTAGGGACGTGGGCACTGCAAGGGGCTCGGCTAAGGCCGTGGGAGGCAGATGTCAGTGGACATGGCCAAAGGTGCAGAGGGGCCTGGGGAGCTCTGGGCTGGCTCCTGGTCACTCTCCACCCTCTTTGCATTCCCTGGGCAATATCCCTGGAGGGGCAGCTGCAGCAGCCCAGGGCCCCTGGGATCTCTGTCCCTCCCACCGAGGAAACCCTCCCTAAAGCCCTGGGAAAACCATCCCCAAAGCTTCCCAGGGAGAAGGGAGCTCTGTCCCGGGAAAGGGGAGCCAGGCCTGGGCTCACCTGCTCCCCTTGCTCCCAGCGAAGCAGCCTGGGCAGCCCTGGCACGCAGGGCCACTGCCAGGAGGAGCAGGAGGAAGAGGCGCAGAGCAAGGGCCATGGTGCCTTGCCGTGAGCCCCTCGTGCAGCTCTTGCTGCCACCACTGTCCTGACACTGCTGTCCCAAGGTCAGCACCACTGCTGCCGCCGCCACTGCTGCTGCTGCAACAGTTGTGGTCACGGACCGACTGCTCACTCGTGGTGCTGTGCAACCATGGCGCTCTGGCAGCTCTGTGACCTCAGAGCCTGCTGTGACCTCAAGGCTGGGGCAGGATTGTGTGCGAATGGATCTCCAGAGCTGCGCTCCCCGTGGAAACTATGTCCTGTCAGGCAGCTCCATCCCATCTATTTTTTTCACAAGAACTGATTTCTAGGAGATTGGAGAAGTGAGACCTTTCATGGTTCTACCTGCAATAGCAATGTCAAGTCCCAAATCCAATTCATAATTGACAAAGAAACAAAATATTGTCCAGAGAAATTTTTTTCATAGATTAATAGGATAGATAGATAGATAGATAGATAGATAGATAGACAAGGCCGATAGAAAGATATGGATGCACTTGCCTGCATAACTTTGTATAGGAAGGGATGGGGAAGTGAGAGGTTATCCTGTTCCACAGATGGAAAACAATCTTTTTCCCAGAAGAATCAGCTTCCTTCTTCAATGAGCACCAGGGCGCCTGAAGACCCCACCAAGACGGCCCTGTGACCCCACTGGCCTGTGCATCCAGCACCTCCAGAAAGTAATGCCAGCCTCTTAATACTAGAGTGGTGTTAAAGAGCTTTATTCCCGAGTTTTCACAGCCAAAAGAAGGATGGAGCCAAGGTGTCCCACAAGCATGGCCCAAGCAGCCTCCTTGGATCCTCCTTCAGCCCTGGCTCCACTGCAGCCCCACTGTCACCAAAAAGAAAAGGACCTTACTGAGAGCAAGCAAATTGAACTCTCTCCCAGGACAGACGTAGAGGGCAAAAAATGAAAAAACCCCACAGTATCAGCCACGCTTGCCAGCAAGAAGGGTTGTTACTCTCTGCCCCTCAACACTTGCCCAGTGTGTTCACAAATGTAAGTGGGATCTGAGCTGTGCCCTCGGAAGGAGCAGAGCCGGCCTCCCCTCAGGGAGAGAAGGCAGGGCCTCAGCTGTAGCCCGGGTGCCTCCTGTGCCCCATGGCTGTCAGTGTGTGTTTGGCTGCAGCCCAGGGCCACGGCGCTGCTCGGCAGCCCCAGCGGAGCCCCATGGCAGCCCCGGCCTCGGCCCTTCCCCGCCGGGACCTTCAGCCGGCCCGGCCCGGCCGCGGGAGCCGGCCCGACCTGGGCGTGGCGGCTGCAGAGGGAACCCGGCCCCGGGGATGGGCCCCGCCCGAGGCTTTGCAGGGCGCTTCGTGCCGGCTTTGCACAGCCCCGAGCCACAGTGGCCCTTGGCTGTGCTGAGAGGGGTGAAAAACGGCCTCGAGTTTAAGCCAGCTGCGCAGCTCACGAGGGATCCCTGCACACCTTCGAGAGACACCAAAATATGCCTGTGGGTGCCTCACGAGGGATCCCTGCACACCCCACAGAAAGCTCAAAATATCCCTGTGTGAGTCTCAGGAGGTGCAGGCGCAGCTGATGGCAGTGAAGGAAATGTGCCCTCAGCCCAGAGACGCTCAGCATGGGCTCCCCCGGCCCCTGGGGCCCCGCCGCTGGTCACAGCAGCCCCTCCCTGCCTGCCTCCTGCCTGCCCACACCGTGGGCATCCACGGCTGCTGCCGGCCATGGAGCTCAGCCAGGGCTGGTGCCGCGTGGCCTTTGCTGGGGGTACCACGCGGACACTGGTGCAACAACTGCATTTCTTTATTTGAACATAAAACATGGGCCAAGCCCTGCCCTGGCGGACAGGGTGTGCCCACCTTTAGAACTCGCCGGGGTGCAGGGCCAGGGGGCTCAGGGGATGAGGCTGTCGTTTAGGTGGTATGCGTGTCGGAATGGCATCAGGGTGGCGGTGGTACGGCACCAGGGCACACGGGGGCAGACGTGAAGAGGTGGGATAAGGGGTCACGTTCGTGCTGCCTGAGGTGTTTGGCTGGTCTTCTGAAGGTGCACAGGAGCACCTGTGGAGAGAGGAGTGGCTGAGGCCCCCAGCTGCACCTGGCACACAGGGACCCTCCTGCACAGCAGGCCCAGAGCTGGCAAGGCTCCCCAGCACGGCTGCAGCTGCTGGCACAGCCTGGCCCAGCTGCACAGCTGCCCCTCAAGGCCCCAGCCAGCAGGGGATGGCTCTGGGCAGGCTCCCTGGCCAGCAGCGGCCCCAGAGCGCGTCTGCCTTTCAAGGGCAATCTCGTCCCGCTCTTTCTCCTCCCCACCTTGCTTTGCCTCTGCCACTGCTCCTGGGGCTGCTCTTGGCCAGGCAGCCTCAGTGGGAGCCAGCACTGGCTGCAGCCCCAGTGGGGCTGCCCAGGACGAGGCCCAGCAATTAAGAGGCCAATTAAAGCACTGGGCAGCAGCAGAAGCCTCAGCAGAGTTATCTGGGCAACCAGTGACTCCCCACAACTCCAGAGCAGCCTCCCTGGGAATGGTTCCTGTCTACCAATAGCCATCAAATGAAGCTCTTGGAGTGAAAGATGAAGAAAACACTCACCATTTTCTCTTCCAGCAGTACCAGATTGCGGCATAGCACATGATCAGGAAAAGTGCCCCAGCAGCCACAATGCCCAGTAACTTAATCAAACAACGTGGTCCCCAGCAGAAAACTCCTCTCATGCGTCTCCAAACCTTGTCAGCACGTGTTGTGGTCTCGGGAGCAAACGGTGGCATTGCAGCTGCGGGAGCAATGGGGAGCGTGAGCCCGTGCTGTGCTGCACTGCTGAGCTGGCAGCACGGTGCCTACGGCCAGGACGTTCTCTGTTCCCCCAGAGCTGGGGCCTGCAGGCACCTTGCCTCCCCTTGGCACAGAAGTGCTCAGTACCCAAGTGCCCTGAGCCTGCTTGGGGTAATTAATGTTAGCTGAGCTGGTCTTCTCCAGGGAATACTTGTCTAAGACATGGATAAGGACAAGGAAAATGCCCAATGTTTTGGAGCTGCAAGAGGGCCCTCCCTCCTCCCAGCAGCTGCCTCTCCAGATCCATCCCATGACTGGGAAATTGCAGGGCATCTCAGGGTGTGCCTGGCCCCTGGTGCAGTTTGGGCACCCTGGCAGCTGATGCCAAATGCCTTCCTGCAGAGGCTGGGAGAAGCTGCAGCCAGGCCAGGCTGGGAAACAGCCCTGCAGGGCGTGAAAGCAGCTGCGGGGCAGCCAGGCTGCCATGGATCCCTTCCCGCTGTGCCGGGCACGGCGTGTCCAGATGTGCAGCAAAAGCCCCCGGCTGCTGAGCGCCAGGAGAAGGCTCAGGGACATGCACCCACCTCGGCGTCTCTCCAGATCAATCAGCCTCTGATGCATGCGTTTGGATGCCTTTGGGGACTTAATGTTTCCTGTAAGTTTGTTCCTCCGTCTAGGAGGACCTTGAGAGAAAGTGTTTCCATTTCAGACAAATGGATCCCACAGAAGCAGAGCTCAGCCTGTGGGCTCAGCAGGGACACACTACTCACCCCTGCGATGGGAGCCAGGCTTGTGTGGAGCAACCAGCAAAGGAGCTTGATAAGTCCTCCCTGCAGACACATCTGTAACTCAACAGCCCGAGAAGCTTCTGTCACCTGGTTCCTGCCAGGCTGTCAGTGATTATTCTTTCATAAACACTGGCAACATACCTGCAGGAGGCTCCAGGGGCTGCAAATCTTTATGAAGCCAAGGTGCTGGAGAAGCCTTGCCAGCACCCACACCTAGAAGGGAGCACAGATCAGAACCATTCCATGCTGTGCTGGGATGCCCTTGTGCCTTAGGGACGTGGGCACTGCAAGGGGCTCGGCTAAGGCCGTGGGAGCCAGATGTCAATGGACATGGCCAAAGGTGCAGAGGGGCCTGGGGAGCTCTGGGCTGGCTCCTGGTCACTCTCCACCCTCTTTGCATTCCCTGGGCAATATCCCTGGAGGGGCAGCTGCAGCAGCCCAGGGCCCCTGGGGACTCTGTCCCTCCCACCGAGGAAACCCTCCCTAAAGCCCTGGGGAAAACTGCAGCAGGCAGGCAGTGCCACAACCATCCCTCTCTCCCTCCTTCCCCTTGCACAGCTCCCCCAGCCCAAGAGGACACAGTCAGGCCCTGTCAGGACACACTGGAGCCCAGCTCTCCCCCTCTGCCCTTTCCCCACCATGGGCACCCCCTGCAGCCGCTCCCAGGCTTGGGGACGTGTCTCCCCCGCAGGGACCCCAGCAGGACTGCTCAGCACCCGAGTGCCCTGAGCCTGCTCGCGATAATTCCTGTGTGCTGTGCCGGCCTTGTGCGGGCTGTGCCCGCACTGCCCAGCAGCAGAGATGGCAGCTGAAGCCTCAGCAGGGCTCAGGCCCAGAGGCACAGCAATTACCTCCTGTCACTGTGCCTGGCATCGCCTCCCTTCCTGCTGCCAATGGGCCATTGCTTTCTCCAGGAAGTTCTGCCTTCAGCACAGCCTCTTCATCCACCTCTGCAGAAAGGAAGAGGGACAGCTGCATCAGATGGGGCTGTTCCCCAGCAGGAAGGCGGCATCTCCAGGAGGCAGTACTTGTCAAAAACATGGATAAGGTTCAGGAAGTCATCCAAGCTTTGGAGCCGGGCCAGGGCCCGCCCTCGTCCAAACAGCCCCTACACCTGATCTACTCCAGCAGCAGGAAATTGCAGAGGATCTCAGGGTGTGCATGGCTCACGGTGCAGTTTGGGCTGCAGATGTGCAGCGAAAGCCCCGGCTGCTGAGTGCCAGGAGAAGGCTGAGGGACATGGACCCGCTCCGCTGTCTCTCCAGATCACTTAGCATCTGGTCCATGTGTTTGGAGGCCTCCATGGACTTATTGTCTCCTATAGGTTTGTTCCTCCATCTAGGAGGGCTTTACAAGAAAGTATTTGCATTTTCCCAGAAACGGATCCCGTGGAACCAGTGCTCAGCCTGTGGGCTCAGCAGGGACACACTACTCACCTGTGAGATCGGAGCCAGGCTTGTGTGGAGCAACCAGCAAAGGCGCTTGAAAAGTCTTTCCTGTAGACACACCTGTAACTCAACAGCCAGAGGGGCTTCTGTCACCTGGTTCCTGCCAGGCTGTCAGTGATTAGTCTTTTAGGAACGTTTGCAACATACCTGCAGGAGGCTCCAGAGGCTGCAAATCTTCATGAAGCCAAGGTGCTGGAGAAGCCTTGCCAGCACCCACACCTAGAAGGGAGCACAGATCAGAACCATTCCATGCTGTGCTGGGATCCCCTTGTGCCTTAGGGACGTGGGCACTGCAAGGGGCTCGGCTAAGGCCGTGGGAGCCAGATGTCAATGGACATGGCCAAAGGTGCAGAGGGGCCTGGGGAGCTCTGGGCTGGCTCCTGGTCACTCTCCACCCTCTTTGCATTCCCTGGGCAATATCCCTGGAGGGGCAGCTGCAGCAGCCCAGGGCCCCTGGGAGCTCTGTCCCTCCCACCGAGGAAACCCTCCCTAAAGCCCTGGGAAAACCATCCCCAAAGCTTCCCAGGGAGAAGGGAGCTCTGTCCCGGGAAAGGGGAGCCAGGCCTGGGCTCACCTGCTCCCCTTGCTCCCAGCGGAGCAGCCTGGGCAGCCCTGGCACGCAGGGCCACTGCCAGGAGGAGCAGGAGGAAGAGGCGCAGAGCAAGGGCCATGGTGCCTTGCCCTGAGCCACTCGTGCAGCTCTTGCTGCCACCACTGTCCTGACACTGCTGTCCCAAGGTCAGCACCACTGCTGCCGCCGCCACTGCTGCTGCTGCAACAGTTGTGGTCAAGGACCGACTGCTCACTCGTGGTGCTGTGCAACCATGGCGCTCTGGCAGCTCTGTGACCTCAGAGCCTGCTGTGACCTCAAGGCTGGGGCAGGATTGTGTGCGAATGGATCTCCAGAGCTGCGCTCCCAGTGGAAACTATGTCCTGTCAGGCAGCTCCATCCCATCTATTTTTTTCACAAGAACTGATTTCTAGGAGATTGGAGAAGTGAGACCTTTCATGGTTCTACCTGCAATAGCAATGTCAAGTCCCAAATCCAACTCATAATTTACAAAGAAACAAAATATTGTGCATAGAAATTTTTTTCATAGATTAATAGGATAGATAGATAGATAGATAGATAGATAGATAGATAGATAGACAAGGCCGATAGAAAGATATGGATGCACTTGCCTGCATAACTTTGTATAGGAAGGGATGGGGAAGTGAGAGGTTATCCTGTTCCACAGATGGAAAACAATCTTTTTCCCAGAAGAATCAGCTTCCTTCTTCAATGAGCACCAGGGCGCCTGAAGACCCCACCAAGAAGGCCCTGTGACCCCAATGGCCTGTGCATCCAGCACCTCCAGAAAGTAATGCCAGCCTCTTCATACTAGAGTGGTGTTAAAGAGCTTTATTCCCGAGTTTTGGTGCCAAGAGGAATGAACTGAAAGCAGTTCTGCACGAGCAGCACTGCAAATCACAGCCAAAAGAAGGATGGAGCCAAGGTGTCCCACAAGCATGGCCCAAGCAGCCTCCTTGGATCCTCCTTCAGCCCTGGCTCCACTGCAGCCCCACTGTCACCAAAAAGAAAAGGGCCTTACTGAGAGCAAGCAAATTGAACTCTCTCCCAGGACAGACGTAGAGGGCAAAAAATGAAAAAACCCCACAGGATCAGCCACGCTTGCCAGCAAGAAGGGTTGTTACTCTCTGCGCCTCAACACTTGCCCACTGTGTTCACAAATGTAATCGGGATCTGAGCTGTGCCCTCGGAAGGAGCAGAGCCGGCCTCCCCTCAGGGAGAGAAGGCAGGGCCTCAGCTGTAGCCCGGGTGCCTCCTGTGCCCCATGGCTGTCAGTGTGTGTTTGGCTGCAGCCCAGGGCCACGGCGCTGCTCGGCAGCCCCAGCGGAGCCCCATGGCAGCCCCGGCCTCGGCCCTTCCCCGCCGGGACCCTCAGCCGGCCCGGCCCGGCCGCGGGAGCCGGCCCGACCTGGGCGTGGCGGCTGCAGAGGGAACCCGGCCCCGGGGATGGGCCCCGCCCGAGGCTTTGCAGGGCGCTTCGTGCCGGCTTTGCACAGCCCCGAGCCACAGTGGCCCTTGGCTGTGCTGAGAGGGGTGAAAAACGGCCTCGAGTTTAAGCCAGCTGCGCAGCTCCCGAGGGATCCCTGCACACCTTCCAGAGACACCAAAATATGCCTGTGGGTGCCTCACGAGGGATCCCTGCACACCCCAGAGAAAGCTCAAAATATCCCTGTGTGAGTCTCAGGAGGTGCAGGCGCAGCTGATGGCAGTGAAGGAAATGTGCCCTCAGCCCAGGGACGCTCAGCATGGGCTCCCCCGGCCCCTGGGGCCCCGCCGCTGGTCACAGCAGCCCCTCCCTGCCTGCCTCCTGCCTGCCCACACCGTGGGCATCCACGGCTGCTGCCGGCCATGGAGCTCAGCCAGGGCTGGTGCCGTGTGGCCTTTGCTGGGGGTACCACGCGGACACTGGTGCAACAACTGCATTTCTTTATTTGAACATAAAACATGGGCCAAGCCCTGCCCTGGCGGACAGGGTGTGCCCACCTTTAGAACTCGCCGGGGTGCAGGGCCAGGGGGCTCAGGGGATGAGGCTGTCGTTTAGGTGGTATGCGTGTCGGAATGGCATCAGGGTGGCGGTGGGACGGCACCAGGGCACACGGGGGCAGACGTGAAGAGGTGGGATAAGGGGTCACGTTCGTGCTGCCTGAGGTGTTTGGCTGGTCTTCTGAAGGTGCACAGGAGCACCTGTGGAGAGAGGAGTGGCTGAGGCCCCCAGCTGCACCTGGCACACAGGGACCCTCCTGCACAGCAGGCCCAGAGCTGGCAAGGCTCCCCAGCACGGCTGCAGCTGCTGGCACAGCCTGGCCCAGCTGCACAGCTGCCCCTCAAGGCCCCAGCCAGCAGGGGATGGCTCTGGGCAGGCTCCCTGGCCAGCAGCGGCCCCAGAGCGCGCCTGCCTTTCAAGGGCAATCTCGTCGCCGCTCTTTCTCCTCCCCACCTTGCTTTGCCTCTGCCACTGCTCCTGGGGCTGCTCTTGGCCAGGCAGCCTCAGTGGGAGCCAGCACTGGCTGCAGCCCCAGTGGGGCTGCCCAGGACGAGGCCCAGCAATTAAGAGGCCAATTAAAGCACTGGGCAGCAGCAGAAGCCTCAGCAGAGTTATCTGGGCAACCAGTGACTCCCCACAACTCCAGAGCAGCCTCCCTGGGAATGGTTCCTGTCTACCAATAGCCATCAAATGAAGCTCTTGGAGTGAAAGATGAAGAAAACACTCACCATTTTCTCTTCCAGCAGTACCAGATTGCGGCATAGCACATGATCAGGAAAAGTGCCCCAGCAGCCACAATGCCCAGTAACTTAATCAAACAACGTGGTCCCCAGCAGAAAACTCCTCTCATGCGTCTCCAAACCTTGTCAGCACGTGTTGTGGTCTCGGGAGCAAACGGTGGCATTGCAGCTGCGGGAGCAATGGGGAGCGTGAGCCCGTGCTGTGCTGCACTGCTGAGCTGGCAGCACGGTGCCTACGGCCAGGACGTTCTCTGTTCCCCCAGAGCTGGGGCCTGCAGGCACCTTGCCTCCCCTTGGCACAGAAGTGCTCAGTACCCAAGTGCCCTGAGCCTGCTTGGGGTAATTAATGTTAGCTGAGCTGGTCTTCTCCAGGGAATACTTGTCTAAGACATGGATAAGGACAAGGAAAATGCCCAATGTTTTGGAGCTGCAAGAGGGCCCTCCCTCCTCCCAGCAGCTGCCTCTCCAGATCCATCCCATGACTGGGAAATTGCAGGGCATCTCAGGGTGTGCCTGGCCCCTGGTGCAGTTTGGGCACCCTGGCAGCTGATGCCAAATGCCTTCCTGCAGAGGCTGGGGAGAAGCTGCAGCTGGGCCAGGCTGGGAAACAGCCCTGCAGGGCGTGAAAGCAGCAGCGGGGCAGCCAGGCTGCCATGGATCCCTTCCCGCTGTGCCGGGCACGGCGTGTCCAGATGTGCAGCAAAAGCCCCCGGCTGCTGAGCGCCAGGAGAAGGCTCAGGGACATGCACCCACCTCGGCGTCTCTCCAGATCAATCAGCCTCTGATGCATGCGTTTGGATGCCTTTGGGGACTTAATGTTTCCTGTAAGTTTGTTCCTCCGTCTAGGAGGACCTTGAGAGAAAGTGTTTCCATTTCAGACAAATGGATCCCACAGAAGCAGAGCTATGCCTGTGGGCTCAGCAGGGACACACTACTCACCCCTGCGATGGGAGCCAGGCTTGTGTGGAGCAACCAGCAAAGGAGCTTGATAAGTCCTCCCTGCAGACACATCTGTAACTCAACAGCCCGAGAAGCTTCTGTCACCTGGTTCCTGCCAGGCTGTCAGTGATTATTCTTTCATAAACACTGGCAACATACCTGCAGGAGGCTCCAGGGGCTGCAAATCTTTATGAAGCCAAGGTGCTGGAGAAGCCTTGCCAGCACCCACACCTAGAAGGGAGCACAGATCAGAACCATTCCATGCTGTGCTGGGATGCCCTTGTGCCTTAGGGACGTGGGCACTGCAAGGGGCTCGGCTAAGGCCGTGGGAGCCAGATGTCAATGGACATGGCCAAAGGTGCAGAGGGGCCTGGGGAGCTCTGGGCTGGCTCCTGGTCACTCTCCACCCTCTTTGCATTCCCTGGGCAATATCCCTGGAGGGGCAGCTGCAGCAGCCCAGGGCCCCTGGGAGCTCTGTCCCTCCCACCGAGGAAACCCTCCCTAAAGCCCTGGGGAAAACTGCAGCAGGCAGGCAGTGCCACAACCATCCCTCTCTCCCTCCTTCCCCTTGCACAGCTCCCCCAGCCCAAGAGGACACAGTCAGGCCCTGTCAGGACACACTGGAGCCCAGCTCTCCCCCTCTGCCCTTTCCCCACCATGGGCACCCCCTGCAGCCGCTCCCAGGCTTGGGGACGTGTCTCCCACGCAGGGACCCCAGCAGGACTGCTCAGCACCCGAGTGCCCTGAGCCTGCTCGGGATAATTCCTGTGTGCTGTGCCGGCCTTGTCCGGGCTGTGCCCGCACTGCCCAGCAGCAGAGATGGCAGCTGAAGCCTCAGCAGGGCTCAGGCCCAGAGGCACAGCAATTACCTCCTGTCACTGTGCCTGGCATCGCCTCCCTTCCTGCTGCCAATGGGCCATTGCTTTCTCCAGGACGTTCTGCCTTCAGCACAGCCTCTTCATCCACCTCTGCAGAAAGGAAGAGGGACAGCTGCATCAGATGGGGCTGTTCCCCAGCAGGAAGGCGGCATCTCCAGGAGGCAGTACTTGTCAAAAACATGGATAGGGTTCAGGAAGTCATCCAAGCTTTGGAGCCGGGCCAGGGCCCGCCCTCGTCCAAACAGCCCCTATACCTGATCTACTCCAGCAGCAGGAAATTGCAGAGGATCTCAGGGTGTGCATGGCTCACGGTGCAGTTTGGGCTGCAGATGTGCAGGGAAAGCCCCCGGCTGCTGAGTGCCAGGAGAAGGCTGAGGGACATGGACCCGCTCCGCTGTCTCTCCAGATCACTTAGCATCTGGTCCATGTGTTTGGAGGCCTCCATGGACTTATTGTCTCCTATAGGTTTGTTCCTCCATCTAGGAGGGCTTTACAAGAAAGTATTTGCAATTTACCAGAAACGGATCCCGTGGAACCAGTGCTCAGCCTGTGGGCTCAGCAGGGACACACTACTCACCTGTGAGATCGGAGCCAGGCTTGTGTGGAGCAACCAGCAAAGGCGCTTGAAAAGTCTTTCCTGTAGACACACCTGTAACTCAACAGCCAGAGGGGCTTCTGTCACCTGGTTCCTGCCAGGCTGTCAGTGATTAGTCTTTTAGGAACGTTTGCAACATACCTGCAGGAGGCTCCAGAGGCTGCAAATCTTCATGAAGCCCAGGTGCTGGAGAAGCCTTGCCAGCACCCACACCTAGAAGGGAGCACAGATCAGAACCATTCCATGCTGTGCTGGGATCCCCTTGTGCCTTAGGGACGTGGGCACTGCAAGGGGCTCAGCTAAGGCCGTGGGAGCCAGATGTCAATGGACATGGCCAAAGGTGCAGAGGGGCCTGGGGAGCTCTGGGCTGGCTCCTGGTCACTCTCCACCCTCTGTGCATTCCCTGGGCAATATCCCCGGAGGGGCAGCTGCAGCAGCCCAGGGCCCCTGGGAGCTCTGTCCCTCCCAGCGAGGAAACCCTCCCTAAAGCCCTGGGAAAACCATCCCCAAAGCGTCCCAGGGAGAAGGGAGCTCTGTCCCGGGAAAGGGGAGCCAGGCCTGGGCTCACCTGCTCCCCTTGCTCCCAGCGGAGCAGCCTGGGCAGCCCTGGCACGCAGGGCCACTGCCAAGAGGAGCAGGAGGAAGAGGCGCAGAGCAAGGGCCATGGTGCCTTGCCCTGAGCCACTCGTGCAGCTCTTGCTGCCACCACTGTCCTGACACTGCTGTCCCAAGGTCAGCCACCACTGCTGCCGCCGCCACTGCTGCTGCTGCAACAGTTGTGGTCAAGGACCGACTGCTCACTCGTGGCGCTGTGCAACCATGGCGCTCTGGCAGCTCTGTGACCTCAGAGCCTGCTGTGACCTCAAGGCTGGGGCAGGATTGTGTGCGAATGGATCTCCAGAGCTGCGCTCCCAGTGGAAACTATGTCCTGTCAGTCAGCTCCATCCCATCTATTTTTTTCACAAGAACTGATTTCTAGGAGATTGGAGAAGTGAGACCTTTCATGGTTCTACCTGCAATAGCAATGTCAAGTCCCAAATCCAACTCAGAATTTACAAAGAAACAAAATATTGTGCAGAGAAATTTTTTTCATAGATTAATAGGATAGATAGATAGATAGATAGATAGATAGAAAGACAAGGCCGATAGAAAGATATGGATGCACTTGCCTGCATAACTTTGTATAGGAAGGGATGGGGAAGTGAGAGGTTATCCTGTTCCACAGATGGAAAACAATCTTTTTCCCAGAAGAATCAGCTTCCTTCTTCAATGAGCACCAGGGCGCCTGAAGACCCCACCAAGATGGCCCTGTGACCCCAATGGCCTGTGCATCCAGCACCTCCAGAAAGTAATGCCAGCCTCTTAATACTAGAGTGGTGTTAAAGACCTTTATTCCCGAGTTTTGGTGCCAAGAGGAATGAAGTGAAAGCAGATCTGCACGAGCAGCACTGCAAATCACAGCCAAAAGAAGGATGGAGCCAAGGTGTCCCACAAGCATGGCCCAAGCAGCCTCCTTGGATCCTCCTTCAGCCCTGGCTCCACTGCAGCCCCACTGTAACCAAAAAGAAAAGGGCCTTACTGAGAGCAAGCAAATTGAACTCTCTCCCAGGACAGACGTAGAGGGCAAAAAATGAAAAAACCCCACAGGATCAGCCACGCTTGCCAGCAAGAAGGGTTGTTACTCTCTGCCCCTCAACACTTGCCCAGTGTGTTCACAAATGTAAGCGGGATCTGAGCTGTGCCCTCGGAAGGAGCAGAGCCGGCCTCCCCTCAGGGAGAGAAGGCAGGTCCTCAGCTGTAGCCCGGGTGCCTCCTGTGCCCCATGGCTGTCAGTGTGTGTTTGGCTGCAGCCCAGGGCCACGGCGCTGCTCGGCAGCCCCAGCGGAGCCCCATGGCAGCCCCGGCCTCGGCCCTTCCCCGCCGGGACCCTCACCCGGCCCGGCCCGGCCGCGGGAGCCGGCCCGACCTTGGCGTGGCGGCTGCAGAGGGAACCCGGCCCCGGGGATGGGCCCCGCCCGAGGCTTTGCAGGGCGCTTCGTGCCGGCTTTGCACAGCCCCGAGCCACAGTGGCCCTTGGCTGTGCTGAGAGGGGTGAAAACGGCCTCGAGTTTAAGCCAGCTGCGCAGCTCCCGAGGGATCCCTGCACACCTTCCAGAGACACCAAAATATGCCTGTGGGTGCCTCACGAGGGATCCCTGCACACCCCACAGAAAGCTCAATATATCCCTGTGTGAGTCTCAGGAGGTGCAGGCGCAGCTGATGGCAGTGAAGGAAATGTGCCCTCAGCCCAGGGACGCTCAGCATGGGCTCCCCCGGCCCCTGGGGCCCCGCCGCTGGGCACAGCAGCCCCTCCCGGCCTGCCTCCTGCCTGCCCACACCGTGGGCATCCACGGCTGCTGCCGGCCATGGAGCTCAGCCAGGGCTGGTGCCGTGTGGCCTTTGCTGGGGGTACCACGCGGACACTGGTGCAACAACTGCATTTCTTTATTTGAACATAAAACATAGGCCAAAATCCCCTAAAATTTGGGGTTTTAGGGGGATCTCAGCTGTATTTCAGGGTGAATTTGGGCGATTTTGGAGGGAATGTGGTGGATTTTGGGGGGAGTGTGGGGGAGTTTGGGTGTCCCTGAGCAGTTTAGGGGGTCTCTGCAGGATTTTTGGGGGGAATTGGGGGGATTTTGAGGGTAATTTGGGAGATTTTGGCCTTACCATATTTGTCCGTCATTAGCGTAAAGGGCGTGGCCACTCCTAGTGATCACGGGGCCTTCTTTGAATCAAAAGGAGCGTGGCCTAACGCCAACATCCACACTCCAACCTCATTTGCGTAAAGGCTGTGAATATTCATATATTATTTGCATAAATAAAGGTGTGATTCAATTAAATCTCAGCAATTCCCTTGTAATAAACTTCATTTGCATAAAAAGCAGAGTCCATCAGTGTTAGCTCCTGACCTGTGACATTGGGTAGCTGTCCCCTCCCAGGCTGGGCCAACGAGCAAAAGCCCAGTCTCTGCTCACAGCCTTTCGCTGATCAGTACTTCCAAGCTGGTCTGCAGGGGGACAGAACAGACTCTTGTCCTGGCTGACTCCTGACTTTTGAATGCTCCTCATAATGGACATAAAGGTACATCATTTTCCCTACACCCTGTATTTAAGAGACTTCAGAGCTACTTTACATGATATAGTAAAATCTCATGGTCATGGCAGCACCTGTAAAAAACCAGAACACCTTTTTGTCTGAACAACCACCTGAATGCAGAGACTGCAGTTTAAACTCTTGCAAGGTCAAGTGTAAAGTTATAAAATCCTCGATCCAAGTCCCTTTGCGGCTGGATGCCTCCACCTCCCGTGTGTCCTCGAAGCCCCTAACCCTCAGGTGGGACGACAAGGGAACCGCAGGGATTCCACAGGGGCTAGAGGTGCTGGAGGGTCGGGGTTATTCCCTTGGATCACAGAAGTACAGCGGAGAAACAGGAGCGACTCTTAGCTCGGCAACAGAGAGAGTTTTATTCTGCTCTGGATCCGGGGGCTAAGAGCCCTGAACTGGGGTCGTGTGTGAACTTAAATACAACATAGTTAAACCAATCAGGGATCGGGAGTGGGGAGGAGTTAGGGTGGGACTAGGGATTTACAACCACTGGGAAGGGAGAAGGGGAGGAGATAGGGGTGGATAACGAATCAACAACTGAGGAACAGAGAACTTTCCAGAACTGGGTGTAAACCTGAAACAAGAGTGACAAACAATAGAACTAATAACTACTAAGTGGGAGTGACAACTTGGATAGACTAAACCATTGTGATTTCTAGGCTTGGGGGAACTCCTCAGCAGGTGGACTAATCCACCAGGAACGATCTATAGGTTTTAGGGGCTTCATCTCTAGAGAGACAACCCCAACAGTCAAGGAATAGACTTGCCACCTTTATTTTAGTGTTGCTAGCTAAGCAGGCAGTAGCCCAAGGGACTTGTCCTTTTTACAGAGTGAAAGGGACCATCCAAAGGGACCTTTGCAGGTTTGGCAGGTGGGTGCCCATCAACAATCAGCAAGAATCCCCAGAGGCTGTTGAGAATTCCAGAGAGCTTTCCCTGCTGCTCTCTAACCAGCTCTAGGTCCTGTCCCACACTTCTCAAGAGTGTGCTTGGAAGCAGAAGGCCCTCAAGATTTTCAGCACGAGCCTCTGCCTTCACCCTGAATGGCAGCGTGCTACTCCCAACGTCCCAAGGTAAGAGCCTGGAATTCTGAAGACGAAGCTTCAGTTCTGAAGATCAGCATTATTTCAAGCTACTTGGTAAGGAACGAGGGATGTTCAATGCCCTGAACAAGGAAGCAAACCCAAGAGAAACTTGAGATTTCACTCAACATCCTCATGGTTTACCTGCTGCTCAGTTCAGGGCTGGGTGGCTTGCTTTCGACTTCCCACAGGAGTGTGCTCAGCAGCACAAACAGGAGCCCAAGGCTCACAAGAGCTTTGCTGGCTTTAGATGTCAGAAAAATAACCTTCACATTGTGGCTTTTTTTTTTCTTGAGACCCGTCCATGGAATGTAAAAACATCGGAAAAGGTCTGCTCCCTGCCAGCTGCTTGGAAAGGCCTTGTCGCTGCCTCTCCGTGACTGCCAGTCGGCCCTCAAGGGCAGCCTTCTCCTCTCTGTAGACCTGGGCCAGTGCGTGCCCTTGGCCAGAGGATTCCCAGCAGAGCTGCTCTGGAGCCCTGCTCGACGACTCTTGCTCCTGGGAAACCTAGAAGCGGGACAAGGTACAGCTCTAGCCCTTCCTCGGGAGCCCTGTGCAGAGCCAGCCAGTGCCACCTCGCAGGCAGCCGGAGGACAGGGAGCACCTGTACTCTGGGCTCAAAGTTGCACAGCATCTGCCCTATGCAGCTCTGATACCCTGGGCTGCCAAAAGCCTCTGGCACTGTTACCTTGGAAGTGCTGTGGCAGGCCCTGCTGCCTTGCCTGGGACCAGACAGCTCCTTCCCGACAAACATCCCTATTCCAAACTCCGTGTTCTCTCCCAAAAATACCGCATCTTCCACAACTGCCACAGGGCAAACAAAATTTCTACCAGGGTCTATTCCAGTGCTGGGCATTTTCAGGAAGGTTAGGGAAGGCAGTTTTGCTCACTGAAGCAAGCAAAATATACAGGATTTCCCCTTCTACAACAAAACGCACGTCAAAGTGTCACCTCTAGTGTTCAAAGAAGCTCTCTGCAATGAGGGGATGCTTGGCTGGGAATTGGCTCTTGTGGTGAGCAGTCATTTAGCGACTGATTGAAGTCTGGCTGATGTGGTCAAGGCAGAGTCTGTTTGTGCAGCAGTTCACACCAATACCACTTACTTGTCCTACACGAAGAAGGTATCTAATGGCCCTTGCTGGTATTCAAGCTTGAAGAATTTAAGCCAGTGGTTTTGAACTCTTTTCTTCAAAAGCAAAACCTCTGCTGTGTATTTGCCAAACCTACCACATACCCCAGAACTGAGACTGTCTGACAGACCATCAGAAACAAACCCTTAACTTGCAGCTATCCTGTAACACCCAATCCTAACCTCCCCTGGCACAGCTTAGGGCCATTTCCTCTTGTCCTGTCCCTGTTTCCTGGGAGCAGAACCCAACCCTCACCTGGCTGCACCTTCCTGTCACAGGGAGTTGTAGATAGCGAGAAGGTGCCCCCTGAGCCTCCTTTTCTCCAGGTTGAGCACCCCCTCAGCTCCCTCAGCTGCTCCTCATCACACCTGTGCTTCAAACGCTTCCCCAGCTCCATTCCCTTTTTTAGAGGCTCTGTGGCTGCCCAAAGTAACAAATTTTTGGAGAAGCACGCATCACGTTGTTAATGAACATGCATCTCCCTGGCTAATAAATGCATGTGCCATCTTGAGCCAGGTGTGCACAGCAGTGTCCCTGTCTTCTACTGCCAGAAACAGCATCTGGGCTGCTCTAGCCCCCTGTTCCCACAGGGGCTGCCTAGGAATAAGGTGTCCAGAGCTGTGCTAACATCATCCCTCTCTTGCTCCAGCAGATCCTTCTGAAGCTGCAATTCCTCCAGTGTCTGCCTCTTGACTTCCAGCTCGCTCTGCAATGGTGGGTCTCCTCCCTCGAGTGCAGCCACTGTACAAGAAGGGGCGAGACAAGTTTTCAACGGAAAACCAGTCTCATTTCCAACATCAACCTCCATCCTGTCCTGCTGCTCTGCCTTTTCTACCTGGGCTGATGCTTCCTTCCGCCGCTTGGTGTTCTTCTGGCACTGACACAAGGCTCCTGGCTCTGGGATTCCAGTGCATTGCTGCAGCATTTCCCAAAATTTTCACAGTCACTGCAGAGACAAGGTTCAGTCAGAAGAATGAAGAGGCCTGGAGAGTCCCCAATCCCATTTGCAGCACTCAGCATGGAGCAGGGGGCAGTGGGCTAAGGAAGACCTTGCTCTTTTCCTCCCAAGGAAATCCTCAGAGGCAAAGGGAAAGGAAGGCAGGATTCTGCCTTCCTCCAGTGAGAAGCAGTGGCTGGGCAGGGGCACCTAAAGAACAGAATTCAGGGAAGCAGCATGGCATGAAGAAGGAGGCTTCTATTCCAACATCCCTGTGCATCTCCCAGACAGCCTTGAGAGTCACAGTAGAGTATGGAAAACCCTGACAGGATGGTGCTCAAGAGCCATACTGAGGCCTATACATGTAGGGCAGGTGAGTTCTTCACCCAGGACACCTCTGAACTCCCAGGCCTGGGAGCAGATTGCCCCTGGAACGCAGGAAGAGGAAACACTCACCTTCTGATTTCTTCTATCAGAGAGTCTATGTGCTGCTGGTAGCTTCTGAGCCCCTGGCATTTCTCCACCATTTGCTCAAAACGTCGCTGCAAGAGCCCACAATTCTCTGTGGCTTCCCGAATCAATTCAAAGGGATGCTGTGCATCACTGGACGTCGGAGTTGAGAGGATGTTCCCAGAACTGTCAGTGCCGATGATGGAATTGGCCATGCTGTCACTGTCGTCTAGCGGCACCTGAAAGCGCACATCCAGCTGTTAGTCAGGTATTCTGTTCCTATTCCAAAGTACCACTGAGATGCCTCTTGTGATCCCTCGAGAACCGGTGTCCATTCCTGATGAACCAGTTTCAAAATCTCAGCCAGCTCAGTATAGTTTACTTACCTCAGGGGCTCTGGAGGAACGTCCCTGGTGAGAAAGCCCTCGAGCTCCCTGGAAGAGCACAGGGAAGAGCACACTCAGAGTGCACGGCTGCCCCTGAGCCAGTGGCCTCTGAGTACTTCCCAGCCTGTCCCAGAGCACAGCAATTCCAGCTGAGCTCTTCCTCCCCTCCTTGGGAATATTTTCAGCTCAGTAGTTTGACAGCAGCACAAACAAAGACGCTGGAAGCTGTCTCATCACTTCTAAGAACACCAGAAGGGGAGTTGCCCAGAGCCCCATCCAACCTGGCCTTGAACACTCTCAGGGATCCAGGGGCAGCCACAGCTTCTCTGGGCAGCCTGTGCCAGGGCCTCAGCACCCTCCCAGGGCAGAATTCCCTCCCAATATCCCATCAAACCCTGCCCTGTCTCAGTGGGAAGCCATTGTTCCTTGTCCTGTCCCTGGAGGCCCCTGGCTTAAGACCCTCTCCAGCTCTCTTGCAGCCCCTTCATGCATTGGAAGGGGCTCTAAGGTCACCCTGGGACCTTCTCCAGGCTGGACAACCCCAATGTTACACTGTTGGACACGAAAGAAACACACAGACTTCTCAGCAGCAGGTCAGAACCACCCAGGCAGGACCAGAAAAGAGGAACCTGCCTTTCTTTATTCTCTCATTTTTATATCTTAAGACAATTGTGGATTGGTCAATGAGATTAACACCTCTAAAATTTCACAGGATAATGACACAGTCTATCATCTTTCTCTGCCTTAGGAGAAAGGAATGGAAGCAATCTAGAAGTTCAAAACAATCTATGCCAGTTAGAAAAACATGGACTATGTTTACAGAAAATGCATGAGAAATTCTACTACCGAAGTAAAAACACAGAACACTGCAAAAACCAGGGTGACATCTCACCCTTTTTCCTTTAAAAAAAGAAAAAGAAGAAAGAAAAATGAACAATGTTCATCCTCTCCTTGTGGAAGGACCATCAGAGTGAACACTCATGCCATCTGCATCTGAGTCATCACTCGATTCCCAGGGTGGGTTCCTGGGAGGGTTCCTGAAGGGGATTCCTGGGTAGGTTGCTGGGGCAGATTCCTGAGGAGGATTCCTGGAAGGAGCCCTGGGATGGTTCCCAAGGGAGGTTCCAAAGGGGAGTTCCCAGGGCAGACTCCCAGGGTGGAATCCTAAAGAGGGTTCTCGAGGGGGGTTCCTGGTGTGGGTTCCCAAAGGGGATTCCCACAAGGAGCCTTTGGATGGTTTCTGAGGGTGTTCCTGGGTGGGCTTCCAGGGCAGATTCCCAGGGAGCAAGTTCCCAAGGGGGTTCCTGGGGCAGGTTCCCAAAGGGGGTTCCCAAAAAGATCCCTGGGATGGCTCTCAAGGGGGCTCCTGGGTGGATTCCCAGGGTGAGTTCCTGGTGTGGGATCCCAAAGTCAGTTCCTGGGCAGGTTCCCAGGGCAGATTCCCAAGAGGGGTTTCTGGGGTGGATTCCCAGGGCAGATTCCTGGGTTGGGTTCCAGGTGTGGGAAGGGACCATTAAGTGTGCTGAAGCCCTGCTTCCCAGAAAGTGTCCGGACATTGCTGCTGATGGGAAGTAGAGACTGAGTTTTTCTCTTCAGCTCTTGCACATCCAAATCTCTGCTTGCTTGCTCTATTTTCCCGCTGTAATAAAACTGCCTTATTTTACCCTGGTAGTCTTTTTCCATATTATCCTCTCCCCTCTCCCAGTGGGAAAGGGAGTGATAGAGTGACTGAGAGGGCACCTGGCACCTAGCCGGGGTCAACCCACGACAGGTGGGTTCCCAGTGTGGGATCCCAAAGGGGATTCCCAAGAGGGGTTCCCAGGGTGAATTCCCAGAGTGAGTTTCTGGGATGGCTCCCAAAGCAGGTTCCTGGGCAGGTTCCTGGGGCAGATTCCTGAAGGGGATTCCTGGAAGGAGCCCTGGGATGGATCCCAAGGGGGATTCTCAGGGCAGATTCCTGGGCTGGTGTCACCAAAACTGCAGTTGATGGCCATTGCTGGTTGTTAAAGGTCATTGATGGTCGTTAAAGGCCATTGATGGGCTTTTGGTGGCCATTGATGGCCCGTTGAGTGTCCAGTGCTGGTGGCCAAGAGCTTTTCTCCTCTAGGTGTCAAGTGGTGGCCATCGAGAGCTTTTGTCCTCCTGAAGTCCAGCAGTGGTGGCCATTGAGAGTTTTTGTTCTGGTGTCCACCAGTGGTGGCCAAGAGCTTTTGTCCTCCTGGTGTCCAGTGGTGGTCAAGTGCTTTAATCCTCCTGGTGTCCAGTGGTCCAAGCGCTTTTGTCCATTGATTATCCAATGGTCCTCAAGAGCTTTGGTAGTGGTGGCTGAGAGCTTTTGTCCTCTAGGGGTCCAGTAGTCATTGAGATCTTTTGTCTTTGGATGCCTACTGGTGGTTGAGAGCTTTTGTCCTGTGGGTGTCCAGTGGTGGTGGCCAAGAACTTTTGGCCTCTGGGTGTCCAGTGGTGGTCAGGAGCTTTTGTCCGTGGCGTGTCCAATGGTGGCCGAGAGGGAAAGCCATCCCCAGGACGAACGGGGCGGAGCCGGCCTTTGCCGGGTGTTTTCCAGGCGTTTTCCCGTCCCAAAAATCCCCGATGGCAGCGCTCGCCACGCCACGGTAGAGCGCAGCGTCGCCGCGTCGCAGCTCCCTGTGCCACACCACCGAACAGCAGCACCTGCGACAAGATGGCTCCTCCACGGATGCCGCGATGTATCCCAGAACCCCCCGCGGCACGGCCATTCCCAGCAGGCCCCGCGCCGCCGCTCCGGTGGCTCCCGGGATCGGGAGGGGTGGGGGCGGGAGATCCCACCGGGATCGGGATCCCCGGAAAGGCCCCGGGATCCGCCGGGATCGCCCCGGGATCCGCCGAGACCCCCCTGAGCCGCGGTGTCGCCCGCAGGTCCCGGATCCCCCCGCGCCGAGCAGAGGAATGGTGAGGGAACAGCTCCCCTCCCACCCCTCCGCGGGAATGGAACCGGCCGGGCCCGGAACCCCCCCCCATTCCCCCAGTGCTCCCAGTGCCCTCCCAGTTCATCCCAGTTTCATCCCACTCCTTCCCAGTTCCCTTCCAGTGCTCCCAGTGCTCCGAGTCCATCCCAGTTCCCTGTTCCAGCACGGGCAGCTCAAGCTGCGCCCCCCGGTCTCCGCCCGGCGCCGGCAGCGGGAGGAGAAACTGAGGCAGTACCGGGAGGCCATGGACACCTCATGGGGGTACTGGTTTGTACTAGTTTATACTGGGGGGGACTGGGAGAAACTGAGAGAGGACAGAGAGGAACTGGGAGGGGATTAAAGGGTTTTAAAAAGAGAGAAAGGTTGAAGGGTGATTTTTATACTGGTTTATATTGGGAGGGACTGGAAGGGAACTGAGATGGACTGGGAGGGGATTGGGGGGACTGGGAGGTCACTGGGCCATACTGGTTTATACTGGGGGGTCACTGGTGTGAGCTGGCGAGTTACTGGGAGACACTGGGAGGGAACGGGTGTGAACTGGGGCTTACTGGTTTGAACTTGGAGGGTCACTGGGCCATACTGGGAAGCAGTGAGAGTAACTGGGATGAACTGGAAGGTCCCAGAGAGGGGTTACTGGGCCATACTGGGAGGGACTACGAGGGAATTGGAACTGGGATTTACTTGGGCTATGCTGGTTTATACTGGTTTGTACTGGTTTGGACTGGGCGTGGCCCTCACCTGACCAGCAGGGGCCACCCCGTGCCCAGATGTTGTCCCTGACAGGGACTGGAAGTTACAGGGAAGAAACCGGGCTGGAACTGGTTTATACGGGTTTGAACTGGAATTTACCTGGCCAGCAGGGGGCGCCACGTGCCCAGGTCTTGTCCCTCACGGGGTCAGTCCTGGCGGCCAGTCCCAGCACCTGCTGGAAACTGCGGAGACACACACTGGGAGCACTGGGAGGGGACTGATGTGTACTGGCTTGTACTGGTTTATACTGGGAGGGCACTGGTTTGGACTGGGAGAGCACTGGGAGGGGACTGTTTGTCCTGGTTTAGGGCAGATTTTAGGAGGAAGCCTCTGAGGGGGTCTCCTCTAGAAAGGCCAATTTCAGCTGCCTTTCCCCCAGCCGGTTCAGGAAAAGATTTCTTTAGAGAAAAGTGGAAAAAAACTATTTAACAACAAACAAACCAAAACAAAACATTCACAAGCATGGAAAATGAATAATAGAAAACAATGAAACCTCTCGTTGTTCTGAAGAGCCAGCAAAAGTCAGAGAGTCCTTCTGTGGGTGTGGCTCTGTCAGTCTCAGTCTCTCGGGGCTAGGGCTGTGCCCGGGCCTGGCTGCAGAGTCGGGGGGCCCCTGGCTGAGTGTCCTGATATCCTGAACCGGGGAGGTGCTGAACAGTCCCAGGAGAAAAGCCACAGTTCAGGTGAAGCTCTTCTTGCTTTAGCTAACGAGGAAAACCAGCGAAAAAAGCAGAGTCTCTCTCTCTGCAAAAACCAAGAGAACTCCGAGAGCGCTGCTGCGAGCTCCGAGAGAGCACCGAGAGCCTGATCTCTCTTTTGCTGCCTCAGCTCAGAGCACAGTCCTAGAAGGAATTGCGGAGGAGCAGAGTGAAGCTCCTGCAGACAAACTGTGCGTGTCTCCTCTCCTCCTGTCGCTCCCTCTGTCTCTCTGGGCCTAGCTTAAAGCTACAGAGTTTGATATCTGGCATAAGCAGAACAGACACCCTCGTGCATCCTGAGAATGCTACACGACCCCACATTCCCCGGGGGGACTTTGGGGACAGTCCTCGCCTGTCCCCCCTGCCCCCTCCGTACCCGCGGTACCTCCACACTCTGCACTCAGCCCCGGTTCCTGTGGCTGCTTCCCTGTGTGACCGGGCAGGAGTTTCAATCACACCCTCACTTCCTCCTCCTCCTCCTCCTCCTGCTGGGGATGTGCTGGTGACACCAGGAGAGACATCATGGGTCACCCTTCAGAGGAGTTGCGGGGTCATGGTGTCCCTCCGATGTGACAGCTGGGGGTCTTGGGATGCTGAAAGTGATGATTTGGGGGGTGGGTGCTCATTTTTGGGGGTTTGGGGTCTCCAGGTTGGCTCCCGAAGTCCTCTCCCATCACCCCAAAGTCACCCCCCCAGCCCATTCCTCAGTTTCCCCCTCGTTCTGCAGGGACCACCCAGAGCTGATGTTCTGGAATTAGGTTTATTTTGGGGGGTTTTGAGGTCTCCAGGGTGGTTCACAAAGTCATCTCCCATCACCTCAATGCCCCCCCCAGCCTGTGCCTCAGTTCCCCGCCCCCCCCCCCCCATTCTGCAGGGACCACCCAGAGCTGATGTTCATGTTCTGGAATTGGGTTTATTTTGGGGGGGGAGGGGGTGGTTTGAGGGGCTTTTGGCATACTGGGATGGGCCAGGGTGTGGACCAGCAGCCATCCAGACTGAGCTGGTGTCCATCCAGGCCAGGGTCCAGCTGACATCCATGGCTCTGGTGTCCACTTGGACCAGTGTCCATCCAGAAATGGATCCATGGTCTGGTGTCCATGTGGACCAGGGTCCAGGTGACATCCATGGTATCCAATCTCTCCTGCCCCTGTCCATCCCAGGCCTCCTGGCCGGGGCTGCTCCTCACTGCAGAGTGGACAAGACCCATTGTCAGCCCCAGAATGATCCAAACCCCCTCCCACCAACCACACCGGGCCACCCACCACGAGCCCCAGTGCCACCGGTGTCCCCTGGAAGCCGGGCCAGCTCTGAATCTCCTGGAAGAGGGCGTTGCCAGGGCAGTCGGTGTGGCCAAGCTGGCGGTGGCCACGCAGGATGAAGTCCGGCAGGATGTGGCCAGAGCGGACGGCGCAGGGCAGGAGCTCATCTCGCACCAGGGCCAGCGTGTCGGGGTCCGGCAGGGTGGCCGTGAAGTCACCGACAATGCCAATGCCGAAGCCTTGGGTGTTGTAGCCCTTGGTGTGGGCACCCACCCAGTGCCACCCCCGACCTTCGTACACGGACCCATCTGAGCCCACCACGAAGCTGCCAGGACACCGTGGGGACAATGAGGGACAGTGGGGGACCGTGGGGGGGATTACAAGGGAACATTGGGGGGGACAGGAATGGGGACAGGTAAGGGTACAGTGATGAGGACAGGGATGGGGACTGTGAGGGACAGTGGTGGGGACCACCAGTGATGGTGACTGCAGGGGGACAATGATGGGGACAAGGTGGGGGCAATGGTGGGGGCTGTGCAGGCATGTGGGGACAGAGAGGGGTCAGGGATGGGAACTGCAAGGGGACAGTGGAGAGACAGTGATGGGTGTTACAAGGGGACAGTGGTGGGGACAGTGAGGGGACAGTGATGAGGACTGTAGGGGGTGACATGGCCCATGGGAGGTGACAGGAACCAATGGAGGTTACACTGCCCACAGGGGTACAATGGCAGGACCCATGGGGGGTGCCAGGGCCCGTGGTGGGTGCCACCATCCCAGAAAGGTGCCAGTGGCCATGGTGGGTGACAGGGACTGCAGGAGATGATGGTGACCACAGGAGGTGGCACAGCCCATGGGAGGTGACAGGAACCAATGGAGGTGACAGTGCCCACAGAGGTGACATGACCACCCCCACAGTGGATGGCAGGTGCCACCACCCCAGGGAGGTGACAATGACCTGTAGCCGATGTCGTCCCAGCCACGGGTGTCCTGGTGGAAGCGCTGCATATCCCTCATGGCACGGGCGCAGGCACCGAAGGTCTGGCAGGGCTGCGCTGGCTCCAGGGTGTGGTGCAGGAACACCGAGCCCAGCGGGGGCTGCAGTGGGGTGGGGGTGCCCCGGTAGGGATGGGCACCCCACAGGCAGCGGGGCACGATGGCCGGGCACTCTGCGGGGACAACAGGGTGGTGTCACCTGAGATCTTGGGGACATGGGGGGATATGGAGATCCTTGGGGATATGTCAGAGTCCATGGGGGGACAAGGAGCTTGATGGATCCTTGGGGACATGGTGGTGTCCACATAGGGACAAGGGGCTGGAGGTATCCTTTGAGGCAGGAACACAGCAGAGGCCATTTGGGGATATGGGGCTTGATAGGGACATGGTAGAATCCACATGGGGATGAGGGACTTGGCAGATCCTTGGGGACATGGCAGAGGCCATGTGGGGACAAGGAGCTTATTGTGGATATGGTAGAGTCCATGGGGGGACAAAAAGCTCTTTGGGGACATGGTAGGGGCCATATAGGGACATGGGGCTTGATGGGGACACAGCAGAGGCCACATGGGGACATCGGACTCCTTGGGGACATGGTGAAGTCCATCAGGGGACAGAGGACTTGACAGGTCCTTGGGAACATGGTGGTGCCCATATGGGGACAAAGGGCTTCAGGTGTCTCCTGAGATCTTGGGGACATGGCAGAGGCCACATGGGGTGACAGTCCCTGTTTGGGAGGCGACAATGCCCATTTAAGGGGTGACAACCCCCATTTGAGGGGTGCCACCCTCATTTAGGAGGTGACAACCCCCCTTTGGGATGTGCCATCTCCATTCCGGAGGTGTCACCCGTCCTTACCCACATAGCGTTCGCTGAACTCCCGCGCCGCCCGAAGAGCCACAGCTGCCACCTCGTGTGTCCCCACATCCCTCAGCAGCTCCGGGCTGGGCGACAGCGACCTCAGCACCCCCAAAACCGCAGCCACCTCCTTCTCCAGCCGTCCCTGTCCCACCAGCTCCCCAAAATCCCGGCGCCGGTAACTGCTGGGGGGTCTCCCCCCTTCCGAGACATTCCCGGTCCCGTAGTAGCCCCGGAGCAGCTCGGCCACTGGGAGGGGTCCCCGGGCCAGCCGTGCCCCAAGGACCACCCCATCCATGGCTCCGATGGCCACAGGGTCGGGGACAGGGGACGGGGGACCCCTCAAGGTGTAGTTTTGGGGGTTCTCCACGTCGTCCCAACAGCCACCGAGTCCCAGTGCGGTGGCATTGTTGTCTCCCACCTCTGCCAGCAGGAAGGATATCCCCAAAGCCTCAGCAATGGTGACAGCCAAGAGGGGGTCAGCGGGCGGGTCCAGGGTGGGGAGGGGTTGCCCAAACCCTCCGGATCTCAGCCCCACCTCTATGCCGGCCAAGAGGGGACCGAGGGCCACCGTGGAGCCATCAGGGGCCAGCACCGCACCGACCTCCGGTGTCGTCGGGTGGTGGTGGAGGAGCTCAGTCAGGAGCTGCCACTGGGCCGGGGTGAGAGCCGGGGGGCGTTCAGGAGTCCCAGGGGGCTCGCCTAGCACTGCCCGGCACCCGGGAGTGCTGCAGACCCCCAGCCCCCTCCCCAAGGCTGCGGCGGTGCCAGGGGAGCCCCCCAGGTCCGGGGATTCGAGGGCGTCCAGGATGGCAATCACAGAGTCCATATGGCGTGGGGGGACAGTTGGGGACACAGCTGGGGACACGCCTGGGGGGACAAGGGTGGGGGGTGAGGACGGTTAAGGGGTGGGGAGGGAGTTGGAAGAGGGGGAGGCACCCAAAAATATGCCAAAAGCAAGGGGAGAGCGCTCAAAATTGGAGGAAAGGATGGAAAAATGAAAGGATCCACAAGATGGGGAAAGGTCCCAAAACAGGGGGCAAAGGATCCAAAATAGGGGGAAAGGACCTAAAAGTGGGGAAAAGTACCCAAAAGAGAGGGAAAGGACCCAAAATAGGAGGAAAGGATCCAAAATAAGGGGAAAGGATCCAAAATAGGGGGAAATGATCCAAAACGGGAAGAAGGGACCTAAAATAGGGAGAAAGGACCCAAAATAAGAGAGAAAGGAACCAAAATAGGGGGAAAGGACCCAAAATCAGAGGACAGAGGGTGTTGTGGGATTTCATGGCGTGTCCCTACCTGTGCCGGGGCGGATGCAGATGCTCAGCGCTAGGAGCAGCCACAGGAACATCCTGAGGGACAAGGCAACACCTTGAGGGACACAGGGACACCCTGCAGGACGGCAACACCTTGAGGGACACGGGGACACCCTGCAGGAGACGGGAACCTCGTGCAGGACACGACTCTGGAACCTCGGGGACTTTGGCCCCGCCGGGGGCGGAGGACAGGGACACGGGGGGAGGGACAGGGACACAAAGGGGGAGGGAGGGGACACATGGAGGGGAGGGGACACGGTGCCACCAGTAAACACATCAGGGGGACAATGTCGCCACACCTGTGGAGACGCTGCCGGTGACACCCAGTGCGGGACCATGTGACCCTGCAAGTGACACTGACCCTCGTCCTGTCCTCAGCCTGTCCCCAGAGGTGGTTGGGGTCCCCTGATCACGGTGGCCCTGGGATACCCTGGTGTCTGTCACTCACTTCTGAGCCACTTGTCACCAGCTAGGACAAGTTCCCTGTCCTGCCCTAGTGGGTGGTGACATTCAGCTGGGACACTGCAGTGGTGACAATGGGGATGTGGTGGCAGGAACTGCATTGGGCAGCGCTTTGCCGTGCCAGAGCGGCAGAATGGTGGTGGTGGCACTGTAGTGGCACAGGTGGTGGCACAGATGCTGTCCCAGTTCGTGTCCCAATCAATCCATGTTCCCCATGTCCCCACCCATATTTCCTGTGTCCCCCCACTCATGTCCCCATCCATGTCCATGTCCCCCATGTTACCACCCATGTCCATGTCCCCATCCATGTCCATGTTCCACCATGTCCTCACCCATGTTTGTATCCCCGCATGTTTGTGGCCCCCCCTGTCCCCACCCACATCATTGTCCCCCACATGTTCCCATCCATGCCTTAGTTCAACGTCTTTATTTTTGTCCCAGTTTCATGTGTTTCGAAAGGATGAACAGAAAGGTAAAGAAAACCAAGGCTGAAACAAAAGGATTTACATGTCCCTGCCAGATGAGCAGCCATGTGCCTGGGTGGGTGGGAAGAACCTTTTTAGGAGGGGTTTCCACCTCACTGTCTCCAAAATTGTGGGTCTTGCCCCAGTCCAACCCCAATTGGCTGTGGAAAAAGACCTCCAAGGCCATCTAGTGTTGCTTGATGCCACCAGAAGATGCAAAAAGCGAGGTTTTTTTCGGGTCGGAAGTTGACAAATCCAATCTCCACAACTGATTTCTGGTGTTGGACTGTGGATGTGTCCAGGTGCCCACAGGGAGCCAGGAAGAGCTGGAGCCCCCTCAGTCAGGTGTCTTCCCAACGCTGAGCAGTGGCACCACGGATCACCAGGGCTCTGCCCAAGGGTGTCACTGGGGATCATCCAACGCGGATCCTCCCATAGGGGATGGAGCTGGAGCAATGCACAAAGCTCTTCCCACACTCGGGGCATGCTCAGGGCTTCCCTTAGTGCTGGCTCCGCTGGTGTCTGGTCAAGGTTGAGCTCTGTGAGCTCTTCCCACAGTCTGAACACTCCTAGGGCTGCTCCCCAGTGTGAATGCACCGGTGGGAGATGAGGTGGGAGTTTTGCTTGAAGCCTTTCCTGCAGCTGGGGCAGCAGAAGGGCCTCTCATCTGTGTGAATCCGCTTGTGCCAGAGGAGATGGGAGCTGGTCTGAAACCTCTTCCCACACTTAGGACATGCATAGGGCCTCTTCCCGGTGTGGATGTGCTGGCGCCTGATGAGATTGGAGTTGTCCCTGAAGCCCTTCACGCAGTCGGGGCAGCAGAAGGCCTTCTCCTCCATCTGAATGAGCTGATGCCTGAGGAGATGGGGGCAGGTCTGAAACCTCTTCCCACACTCACCACATTTGTAGGGCCTCTCTCCAGTGTGGATGTGCCAGTGGCTTGATGAGGGTGCAGTTGTGGTTGAAGCCCTTCCCACACTCAGGACAGAGGAAAGGCCTCTCATCCGAATCCACTGATGTGTGAGGAGACGAGGGAGGGACAGAAACCCCTTCCCACACTTGAGACACTTGTAGGGCCTCTCCCCTGTGTGGTTCCTCTGGTGAACAATCAAGCCGGACCTCCCACTGTAGCTCTTCCCACACTGCCCACACTCATAGGGCCTTTCCCCAGTGTGGATTCTCCAGTGGCAGATCAGGCTGGAGCTCTGGCTGAAGCTCTTCTCACATTCTGAGCAATTGTGGGGCTTCTCCCCATGGTGAAGCTGCTCATGGACCCCCAACTCCAAGCTCTGGCCGCCTTCCTGGTACAGGGTGGGTCTTTCCGCCTCGGATCCCCATGCTCTGTGTTTGCAGCCCCTCGTGTGGGATCCACAGGGCTTTTCCATCCCGTTGGATTCCTGCACCGTGGAGCTGCTCAAAACAGCCTCTTCCACGAGCTCCTGCCGCGGGGATTTGTCCTCCCTGCTCTGCGGCCTCAGCTCCTTGTCTGGGGGAGGAAGGACAAGGACAGGATGGGATTCACCGGTGTGGAAGATAGAGCAGGAGAGAGGGGGAAAGGGGCAGTGACTTCCTCCTCACCTACGTGGGGCTCCCGGCGCATCTTGCTCTTCCTCAGGGCGTCCTCCTCCTCCATCCGGCTGAGGTTTGGGGATGTGAAATCCTGGTTTGGGGGAAAACAAGAGCTGAGCGCCTTGAGCTGAGGACGATCCCCAACAACGATATCGCCCCCCCTCCCGCCAGTACCGGGCGATCGCCACGTGTGACCCCTCAAGATTCCCCCAAGGGGCATTTCCGGCTCGGCTTTGGGTCCTGCAAGATCCAAACATTCCCTGCCCCACAAAAAAATCCTCCCGGAGCCACCCCCCCGATGGATTTGGGGCGAGCTCCCCCTCCCCGCTCACCTGCGGCTTCCAGGCTGGGGGCGATGCCGGCGGAGCCGGGGCAGCTGCGGGCGGGGGATCCGCGTGGTTCTGCTGCTGCTGCTCCTCTTCCTCCCGCTCCTGCCTTTCCTTTCCCTTTCCCTTTTCTTCCTCCTTCTCTCTCCGTCCTCTTCCTGCCGCTGCTCCTCCGCTCCCAGCCCGGCCCGGGCAGGTGCCGACACCCCAAAAGCAGCCGCGCTGTGCCCTGGGGGGTTCCCAAAGCGGCCCCGCCCCGCGCGGCACTGGGAGCGATCCTGGGAGCGATACTGGGAGCACCGGGAGCGATAGTGGGAGCATTGGGAGCTGTATTGGGAGCGCCGGGAGCGATACTGGGAGCGATACTGGGAGCGATACTGGGAGCACCGGGAGCGATACTGGGAGCGATCCTGGGAGCGATACTGGGAGCACCGGGAGCGATCCTGGGAGCGATACTGGGAGCGATACTGGGAGCACCGGGAGCGATACTGGGAGCGATACTGGGAGCGATCCTGGGAGCACCGGGAGCGATACTGGGAGCGATCCTGGGAGCGATACTGGGAGCGATACTGGGAGCACGGGGAGCGATAGTGGGAGCGATACTGGAAGCACCGGGAGCGATCCTGAGAGCACCGGGAAGGAATTGGGAGCAGGATCCCTCCCAGTATCGCTCTTACTGGGAGCACTGGGAGGGAACTGGGCGGAAACAGCGCCCGGACGCGGCTGCAGCCGGCGCTGGGCGTGGCCAGCTGGAGGGCGTGGTTATGCAAATCCGAGAGCGATCGCACGTTGTGATTGGCGGGCGGGACCAGCGCGGGGTTTCCCCGGTCACGTGAGGCCGGGGCGGGGGCTGGAGCGATGGCGGCGGCGTCCGGTGAGAGAGGACAGGGACCGGGAATGGGGACAGGGATCGGGAATGGGGACAGGGACCGGGAATGGGGACAGGGACCGGGAATGGGGACAGGGATTGGGAATGGGGACAGGGATCGGGAATGGGGACAGAGACCGGGAATGGGGACAGGGATCGGGAATGGGGACAGGGATCGGGAATGGGGACAGGGACCGGGATGGGGAAGGGACGGGAAATGGGGATAGGGAATGGGGACAGGGATGGGGAATGGGAGCAGGGACCGGGAATGGGGACAGGGACCGGGAATGGGGACAGGGACGGGAATGGAGACAGGGACGGGAATGGGGACAGGGATCGGGAATGGGGACACCGGGATGGGGACAGGGGGAATGGGGACAGGGATCGGGAATGGGGACAGGGACGGGAATGGGACAGGGGACCGGGATGGGGGGACCGGGAATGGGACAGGACGGGAAGGGGACAGGGATCGGGAATGGGGACAGGGACCGGGAATGGGGACAGGGACCGGGAATGGGGACATGGGACGGGAAGGGGACACGGGAGCGGGAAATGGGCCGGAATGGGGAGGGACCGGGATGGGAAGGGATGGGGAATGGGTAAGGAATAGGGACGGGACGCGGGAATGGGGACAGGGAATCGGGAATGGGGTAAGGAATAGGGACGATGGGAATGGGGATAGGAATAGGGCAGGGACGGGAATAGGGACAGGGATCGGGAATGGGGATAAGGAATAGGGACAGGGACCGGGAATGGGGACAGGGATCGGGAATGGGGATAAGGAATAGGGACAGGGACCGGGAATGGGGACAGGGATCGGGAATGGGGACAGGGATCGGGAATGGGGACAGGGACCGGGAATGGGGACAGGGAATGGGGACAGGGACCGGGAATGGGGACAGGGACCGGGAATGGGGACAGGGATCGGGAATGGGGACCGAGAATATGGGTACGGGACTGGGAATGGGATCGGACCAGGGATGGGGACGGGACAAAGGAGGACACGGGGACAGGGAGTACCGGGAACCGAGCTGCGGGTGGAGGTGACATCGGGGAGACGGGGCCGTTCCGGGAACAGCAGCAGCACCGGGCGGGGGTACACCGGGGACTGGGCCTGCGTGGTGTACGGGGACAGGAGACACTGTGCACCGGGCAGGGGGCACAGCGAGCGGGGGGGACACCGGGAGCGGGCGGGACACGGGGACACCGGGGACAGGGAGTCCGGACTGGCGGAGTTAACGGGAACAGGGGACACTATGGACTGGGCAGCGGGACACCGTGGCAGGGAAGTGACGCCGGATCGAGGGGGACACCAGGACAGGGGGTGACACCGGGACAGGGGGGACACCAGGACAGGGGGACACTATCCCGAGTGGAACACTGTCCAGGGTGCTCTGAGCAGGGGGGACAGCAGGACAGGGGGGTGACACTGGAGACGGGGAGGTGACACCGAGCTAAGGGGGACATGGACCAGGGACTGACACCGGAGACAAGGTAACACCGGACTGAGGGGCACACGGGGCCGGGGGTGACACCGCACCAAGGAGGACACGGTCCAGGCGGTGACACCGGACACGGAGGTTGGCACCAGACCGAGGGGGACACGGTCCAGGGAGCGGCACTGGGGACAGGGTGGGGCACAGGGACAGGGGTGACACCAGGACACGGGGTGACACCGGGCTGAGAGGGACACGGACCAGGGGGTGACACCACACCGAGTGGGACACGATCCAGGGGGCAGCACTGGGGACACCGGGACAGGGGACACGGACTAGGTGGCTCCGAGCCGGGCGAGGACAGGGGGGACACCGAGCAGGGGGTGACACCGGTGGGTGTCCCCAGAGACCGAGCGGCTGCTGAGCCGCGGGCCTGGGTACGGCACGGCCGAGGCGGCCCCGGCGCCAGTACCGGAGGAGGAGGAGGAAGAGGAGGAGGAGGAGCTGCGGCGCCGCCTGAAATATTTCTTCATGAGCCCCTGTGACAAGTACCGGGCCCGCGGGCGGCGGCCCGTGAAGCTCGTGCTGCAGCTTGCCAAGATCGTCCTCGTCACCGTGCAGGTGACACCACCGGCGACAGCAGGGACAGCAGGAGGGGACAGCGGGGATTAGGCACAGGGACATGGGGACAGCAAGCATAGAGGGCTGGGATTGCAGGGACAGCGGGCACAGGGACATGGGGACATCGGGGAGGGAGATCAGGGGCATGGGGACATCGGGGACAGTGGGGACAGGGGGCTGGGACAGTGGGGACAACGGGGACAGCAGTGTTAAGGGCTGTGACAGCTGGGAGGGAGCACAGGGACATGGGGACATTTGGCAGGAGGCACAGGGATATGAGGGAGGGGGCACAGGGTCATGGGGACACTGGGAAAAGGTCCTGGAACAAAACATGGCACCATCACCAGTGTGGGACCTGAAGGCAACAGTGGTGGCCTTTGTCCCCAAGCATGAGGTGACACCATTTTAGGACAAAACACAGCGGCATCACCAGGATGGGACACTGTCGCACCCAGGTGGTGACAGGGGTGGTGACCTTTGTCCCCAGCTGATCCTGTTCGGGCTCAGCAACCAGCTGGTGGTGGCCTTCAAGGAGGACAACACAGTGGCCTTCAAGCACCTGTTCCTCAAGGGCTACGAGGATGGCGCCGATGACACCCAGGCTGTCTACACCCGTGGGGACCTCCTGGAGCACCTGGCCCACACCATCGAGAAGGTGGCTTGGGGACCCCGGGAGGGGTTGGGAATATTAGGGGGGTTTGGGGTCATTGGGGTGTTTGAGGACATTAGGGAAGTTGGGCAACCTCAGAAGGGAGTGGGGACACCAAGAGGGTTTGGGGACATCAGGAGGGGTTGGGGACATCAGGAGTGTTGGGGACACTGAGACCTCCTGGAGCACTTGGCCCACACCATCGAGAAGGTGGAACAGGGACATCGGGAAGGGTTGGGGACACCAGGAGGGGTTGGGGACACTGGGAGGGGTTGGGGGCATGGAGATCTTCAGAGCTGTGGAGGTTGTTGGGGACACCAAGGTAGTTTGGAGACACTGAGGTGTCTCAGTACCACCTGCAGCCCTGCTGTCCCTGTCCCTGCAGTACCTGGCTGTCCCCAATGAGACCTTTGGCCACCATGGTTTGGGGGCACAGAGGGGTTTTGGAGACATGAAGATGTTTGGGGACATTGGGGTGATTTGGGGCCATCAAGGTGCCATCAGGGTGCATCAATGACTCCGTGTTCCTGTCCTCGCAGTACCTGGCTGTCTCCAATGAGACCTTTGGCCACCACACCTATGCCTGGGGACATGGAGACATTCTGGGGACACAGAGAACTTTGGGGTCACTGGGGTGATTTGGGGCCATCAAGGTGCCACCCCAGCCCTATGTCCCTGTCCCTGTGGTACCTGGCTGTCCCCAATGAGACTTTTGGCCACCATGGTTTGGAGTCATGGAGATGTTTTAGGGTCATGGGGTGGTTTGGGGACACTGAGGTGCCTCAATGTCACGTCCAGCCCTGTGTCCCCTGTCCCTGCAGTACCTGGCTGTCCCCAGTGAGACCTTTGGCTGTTGGTCCTACAAATTGGGGCCATAGAGATATTTTGGAGCCATGGAGACATTTTAGGGTCATGAAGATGTTTTAGGGCCATGGGGTGGTTTGGGGACATTGAGGAGTCTCATGGTCACCTACAGCCCCATGTCCCTGTTTCTGCAGTACCTGGCTGTCCCCAATGAGACCTTTGGCCACCGTGGTTTTGGGACACAGAGATGTTTTGGGGCCGTGGAGACGTTTTAGGGCAATGGAGATGTTTTAGGGTCATGGGGGTGATTTGGGGCCACTAAGGTGCCACCCCAGCCCTGTGTTGCTGTCCCCACAGTACCTGGCTGTCCCCAAAGAGACCTTTGGCCACCACACCTACGGGTGGGGACACGAAGTTGGTTTGGGGACGTGAGGATCTTTGGGGTCATGGAAATGTTTTAGGACCATGAAGATTTTTGGGGTCACAGAGATGGTTTGGGGTCATTGAGGGGGTTTGGGGACACCGAGGTGTCCCAGTGCCACCCCAGCCCCATGTCCGTGTCCCCACAGTACCTGGCTGTCCCCAACGAGACCCTGGGCCGTTACGCCTATGGTGGCACTGGAGGTGACCCCGCTGGTGGCCCCGAGCTGCGGCTGTGTCAGCACTTCTTCCGCAGGGGGGACATCGACCCTGGCAACGACACCTTCGACATTGACCCCGATGTTGTCACCGGTGGGGACACACTTGGGGTGGGGCTGGGGTTTGGGGTGCAGGGTTTGGGTTTGGGGATTGAGTTTGGGATCTGGGTTTTGGGATGGTTCCAGGGCATTTGGGATTTAGGGTTTGGGTTTTGGGTTGGACATTCTGGGGTTGGGGGTCTGGGAGTTGGAATTTGGGATTTGGAGGTTAGGGTTTGGGGGTTGGGATGGTCCTGAGGGACTTGGGATGGTCCCAGAGGATTTGGGATGGTTCCAGGGGATTTGGAGTTTAGTGTTTGGGTTTGGAGTGTGGGATTTGGGATGATGCCAAGAGGTTTGGGAATTGGAATTTGGGGTTTGGGATGGGCCCAGGGCATTTGGGATTTGGGGTTGGGATTTGGGGTGTGGGGTTTGGGAGTTGGGATTTGGGATTTGAGGTTTGGGATTTGGGTTTGGGATGGTCCCAAGGGGTTTGGGTGCAGGGTTTGGGGGTTTAGGTTTGGGAGTTGGGATTTGGATTTTGGGGTTTGGGTTTGAGGGTTGGGGTTTGCAGTTTGGGTTGGTCCCAGGGCATTTGGGATCCGGGATTTGGGGTTTAGGATTTGGCATTTAGGATTTGGGATTCGGGATGGTCACAGGGCATTCGGGATTCAGGATTTGGAAGGTCTCAGGGGCTTTGGGATCCTGACGTTCCCTGACCCCAATCCCAACCCCATAGAGTGTCTGGGGGTGCATCCTGGGGACCTCCGGCCACCCACACTGGATGGGAGCGACGGCAACTTCACCCTCCAGTTCCACAGGTAAATCCCAAAATTCCCAAAAATCCCACCCAGGGACATTTCCCATCCCTAAAATCTCTGTTTGGGATTTGTGTTCCCTTTTACCAAATCCCTGGGTGGGCTTTTGGGGTGGAATTTCCCCTTTCCTGTTGTTTTTTGTGGGATTTTGGGGCAGAATTTCCCCTTTCCTGTTTTTTTTTTGTGGGATTTTGAGGCAGAAATTTTTCCCATTTCTTTTGGGGATTTTGAGGTGGAATTTTTCCTTTTTTGGGGATTTCAAGGCCTCCTGGGGTTGTTTTGGGATTTTTTGGGATTTTTGTTCCCTCAGGCTGATCAATGTCACCATGGAGTTCCAGCTCAAGGCCATCAACATCCAAACGCTGCTGAACCATGAGATCCCTGACTGCTACACCTTCAGTGTCACCGTCAGTGTCCCCAAGTGTCACCTGAGTATCCCCAAATATCCCAAAGTGTCCCCGAGTGTCCTCAGAGTGTTCCCAAATATCCCAAAGTGTCCCCCAGTGTTCCCTGAGTATTCCCAAATATCCCAAAGTGTCCCCAAATGTCACCTGAGTATTCCCAAATATCCCAGAGTGTCTCCTGAGTGTCCCCAAATGTCCTCACAGTGTCCTCAAATATCCCAAAGTGTCCTCTGGGTGTCCCCCAGTGTCCCCTGAGTATTCCCAAATATCCCAAAGTGTTCCGAAATGTCAACTGAGTGTCCCCAAATATCCCAAAATGTCCCCTGAGTGTCCCAGATGTCACCTGAGTGTCCCCAAATGTCCTCATAGTGTCCCCAGATATCCCAAAGTGTCCCCTGAGTGTCCCCCGCATGTTCCCAAGTGTCCCCTGAGTGTCCCTCTCATGTCCCTCTCATGTCCCTCTCGTCCCTCCTGGTGTCCGTCTCATGTCCCTCTTGAGTGTTCCTCTGTCCCTCATCTGTCCCCTGTCCTTCCATGGGCCCTGGTGCTGTGACGGTGACAATGACAGTGACAGTGCCACTCCCTGTCTTCAGGTCACATTTGACAACCGTGCCCACAGCGGGCGAGTGCGGATCCGCCTGGACACCCACACGGCCATCCGGGAGTGCCACCACCCATCCCTGCCTGGCAGAGGTGACACTGCGGTGGCATCTGTCCCTGGGGAGGTAGCATCTGTCCCCAGGGGTGGCACCTGTCCCTTGGAGGTGACACTATGCTGTGGAGTGGCACCTGTCTGTGGGAAGTGACAACATGCCGTGGGATGCCACCTGTCCCTGGGCGTGTCCCCTGTGAGGTGACAATGACCCCCAGGTGTCCCCTCAGGTGACAATTCTTTCCAGCTGTCCTTTGACATCCTGGTGACAGCCATGTGCTCGCTGTCTCCATGGGTGTCCCCTGTCCCTGGGGGGTGACAATGACCCCCAGGTGTCCCCTGTCCCTGAAGATGGCCCCTGTCCCTGGGAGGTGGCAATAGGTGTCCCCTGTCCTCACAGGTGACAATTCCCTGCACCTGTCCTTTGACATCCTGGCGACGGCCATGTGCTCACTGTCCCCATGGGTGTCCCCTGAGGGGTGTCCCCTGTCCCCGGGAGATGACAATGGGTGTCCCCACAGGTGACAATTCCGTCCACCTGGCCTTTGACATCCTGATGATGGCCATGTGCTCGCTGTCCCCATGGGTGTCCCCTGTCCCCGAGGGTGTCCCCCACATTCAGGGTGACACCAGGTGTCCCCACAGGTGACAATTCTCTCCGCCTGGCCTTTGACATCCTGGTGACAGCTGTGTGCTCGCTGTCCCTGGTGCTCTGCGCCCGCTCCATCGCCCGCGGGATCCTCCTGCAGAGGGTCAGCACCAGAAGGGACATTTATGGGATTTGGGGGGGGATTTATGGGATTTAGGGGGTTTATGGGATCCATGGAATCCGTGGAATAGGATGGGATGGGATTGGCTAGATTTATAGAATTTAGGGGATTTATGAGATTATGGGGTTTGTTGGATGGGATGGGATTTAGGGGATTTATGGGGTTTAAGGAATTGGTGGGATTTATGGGATTTAGGGTATGAGGCAGGATGCGATTTATGGGATGAGAATTAGGGGTTTTATGGGATGGTATGAGATGGGATCCATTGGCTGGAATGGGTGGGATGGGATTGATGCCACTTAGGGGATTTAAGGGATGGAATGGGATGGGTTGGATAGAGGGGTGGGAGATGGTGGGAGGCAGTGGAAGGTGGTGCCACCTTGGAGGGTGACAGCAGTGTCCCCAGTGAAGTGACAGCTCCTGTGTCCCCCAAAAATGACAGTCCCAGTGTCCCCATGAAAGGACAGTCCCCATGTCCTGTGAGGTGACAATCCTCAGTGTCCCCATGAGGTGACAGTGACAGTCCCAGAGTCCCCACAGGAGTTCAGCTGGTTCCTCCATTGCCACCACAGCCACTCAGCGTTCCTGTGAGGTGACAATGACAGTGACAATGACAGTCTCAGTGTCCCCACAGGAGTTCAGCCAGTTCCTGTGGCACTGCTATGGTCACTCTCTGTCCATCTTGGACTGCCTGGTGTTCCTCAATGGCAGTGACAGTGACAATGTCATGTCCCCATGTCCCCACAGGAGTTCAGCCAGTTCCTGTGGCACCGCCGTGGTCACTCGCTGTCCGTGTCGGACCGGCTGGAGTTCCTCAATGGGTGGTACCTCCTGCTGGTCACCAGCGACCTCCTCACCGTGCTGGGCACTGTCCTCAAGATTGGCATCGAGGCCAAGGTCACCACCCGGGGACACTGCCACCATTGGGGGACAATGGGAGGAGACACTGCCACTGCCCACAGGGGGACAATGGGAGGGGACAGTGCCACCACCCCTGGAAGTCAACAGCCTGGGTGTCATCAGAGATGTCCTTGTGCTCTGGGATGGGACATTGTCACCCAACAGCCACCCCTGGGTGACGTGTTGTGGGTGTCACTGGAGTTCTGAGAGGGGACAGTGCCACCCTTGGGGACAGCGGCCCAGGTGTCACTGGAGTTCTGGGAGCAGACAGTACCACCACCCACAGCAGGACAGTGGTCTGGTGACGATGTTCTGGGTGTCATTGGAGTCCTGGGAGGGGACAGTGCCATCACCTTTAGGGGTCAACAGCCTGGATGTCAGCAGAGATGTGCCTGTTTTCTGGGATGGGACATTGTCACCCAACAGCCACCCCTGAGTGACAATGGCCTGGGTGTGACTGGAGTTCTGGGTCAGGGACAGCCCTGGGGACGCAGCAGTAGCACTGTCCCCATGTCCCCGCAGAACTTTTCAGACTATGACGTGTGCAGCATCCTGCTGGGGACATCGACGCTGCTCGTGTGGGTCGGCGTCATCCGCTACCTGACCTTCTTCCAGAAGTATAATGTGAGTGTCAGCCATGTCACCTGTGTCACCTGGGACAGTGACAGGGACAGGGGACAGGGACAGGGACATCAATGCTGCTTGTGTGGGTCCATGTCATCTACTGCTTGACCTTCCTCCAGAAGTATAACGTGAGTGTCACCCGTGTGACCTGGGGACAGAGACAGGGACAGTGACAGGGTTAAATCCCATTTTTTCTGCCCCAAATTCCCATTTTCCAGCCCCAAATCCCTGCTTTCCCACCCCATAACCCCATTTTCCCACCCCACATGTGGATAATCATTTTGTTTTTTCCCGTTTTTGCTGGGTTTTGCCCCAGATCCTGATTGTGACGCTGCGTGTGGCGCTGCCCAATGTGATGCGCTTCTGCTGCTGCGTGGCCGTGATTTATTTGGGGTATTGCTTCTGCGGCTGGATCGTGCTGGGCCCGCACCACATCAAGGTGGGTCTGGGACTGCCCCAAATCCTGGTTTTGGGGTTGGGATGTTCCCAAATTTCAGTTTTGGGGTTGGGGGATTCCCAAATTTAGGTTTTGGGGTTGGAAGATTCCCAAATCCATTTATGGGCATTTGGTTTCTTCCAAATCCCACTTTTGGGGTTGGGATATTCACAAATTCCAGTTTTGGGATTTAATTTCTTCCAAATTACAGTTTTGGGGTTCAGTTCTTTCCCAAATCCTGGTTTTGGGATTGGGGGATTCCCAAATTTCGGTTTTGGGGGTGGGAAGTTCCCAAATTTCAGTTTTGGGCTTTGGGACATTCTCAAATTCTGGTTTTGGGGGTTGGAAGAGTCCCAAATTTTGTTTTTGTGGTTGGGTTCCTTTCCCAAATCTCTGCTGGGCCCACACAATGTCAAGGTGGGTCTGGAACCGCCCCAAATTCCTGGTTGGGGGTTGGTGGATTCCCAAGTTTCAGTTTTGGGGTTGATTTCTTTCCAAAATTCTGTGTTTGGGATTGGGGGGATTCCCAAATTCTGGGTTTCGGGTTGGGTTCCTTCCCAAATCTCAGTTTTGGGGCTTGGGACATTCTCAAATCCCAATTTTGGGGTTGGGTTCCTTCCTAAATTCTGGGTTTGGGGTTGGGAGAGTCCCAAATTCCAATTTTGGGGAGTGGGAGATACCCAAATCCATGGATGAAATGCGGGTGGCACAGAGGGTGACAGGTGACACACAAGTGACAGGTGACCCCCAGGTGACACAGGTGACCCCCAGGTGACACAGCTGTCCCTGTCCCCATTCCAGTCACTGTCCATGGTGTCTGAGTGCATGTTCTCGCTGGTCAATGGCAATGACGTGGGGGTGACACGCATTGCAGCTCACAGGGATTACAGGTGACACAGGTGTCACACAGGTGTGACAGATGACACAGGTGACACAGATGTCTCTGTCCCCAGTTCCGGTCGCTGTCCATGGTGTCCGAGTGTCTCTTTTCCCTGGTCAATGGCGATGACATGTTCGCCACATTCGCGGCGCTGCGGCCGAGCGGGGCCCTGGTGTGGCTCTTCAGCCAAGTGTACCTGTACTCCTTCAGCGCCCTCTTCATCTACATGGTGCTCAGCCTCTTCATCGCCCTCATCACCGGCTCCTACGACACCATCAAGGTGAGCAGCACAGGTGTGACATCACCTGGGTATTACCTCTCACCTGTGTGACGTCACCTGTGTGTCACCACACCTATCAGTTTGTCACCTTGTCTGCCTGTCACACCCTCCGTCTGTCCCCTCCCCTGTCCCGTCACCTGTGTGCCCCCAGAACCAGTCCGAGGGTGACACCCTGTTGTCCCTGACCTGTTCCCTTGTCCCCTTTGTGTCCCCAGAACCAGTTGGAGGGTGACACTCCAGTGTCACAGCTCCTGTCCCTGACCTGTCCCGTGTCCCCTGTCCCCTTTGTGTCCCCAGAACCAGTTGGAAGGTGACACCCAGTGTCACAGCTCCTGTCCCTGACCTGTCCCGTGTCCCCTGTCCCCTTTGTGTCCCCAGAACCAGTTGGAAGGTGACACCCAGTGTCTCAGCTCCTGTCCCTGACCTCTCCTGTGTCCCTGACCTGTCCCTTGTCCCCTTTGTGTCCCCAGAACCAGTCCAAGGATGACACCCCATTGTCACAGCTCTTGTTCCTGACCTGTCACGTGTCTTGTCCCCTTTGTGTCCCCAGAACCAGTCGGAAGGTGACACCCCAGTGTTGCAGCTCCTGTCCCCTGTCCCCTTTGTGTCCCCAGAACCAGTCGGAGGGTGACATCCCGGTGTCGCAGCTCCACGCGTTCATCGCGCAGTGCCAGGACAGCCCCAAATCTGGGAAGTTCCGCAGGGACAGCTCCACCTCCTGCTCTGCCCTCTGCTGCTGCACCCGGTCCGCATTTTGGGGAATTTTGGGGGTTTGAGGGGATTTTGGAGAGTTTCTGGGGGGTTTGGGGTCACCCCAAGGGAGGTGGATCCTGCGTGGTTTGGCCTCAGTGTCACCTGGGGGGGATTCCAGCCATGGTTCATGGGGGGGGTGGGAGAATCCTAAATTATCCCAAAATCCAGCCCCAAAATGACCCCAAAATCTGGTCCCAAAATGATCCCCAAATTCACCCCCCCAAAATCCAGCCCCATATTCAAATGACCCCAAAATCCAGCCCCATCCTCAAATGACCCCAAAATCCACCCCCAAAGAGACCCCAAAATGACCCTAAAATCCAGCTCCCGAGGACCCCAAAATCTGGCCCCAAATGACCAGAAAATGACCCCAAAATGCACCCCAAACAACCCCAAAATGACCCCAAATCCAGCCCCACCCTGGATTTTTGGGGTCCCCACGTCCCCCCTGGGATTTTTGGGATCTGAGGGGGCCTCCCTGGGGTTGTGCACCCCAAAATCCCCCAAAAATCCCCTAAAAAATCCCAAAATTGTGTCTCCACAGGGCTCCAGCACAGGACAACGCACTTGTGGTCAACTGAGGGACGTTGAGGACATTGAGGGGACATCGGCAGGGGGACTGGGAGGGACTGGGAGCCCCTCCAGTGCCAAACTGGGGGAACTGGGAAGAAATGGGACCCCCCTGGGGATCCCCAAATCTGTTCTTGAGGACATTTTGGGACCTCCAGATCATTTTCTGGGGACATTTTAGGAACCTCAAATCTGATTTTGAGGTAGTTTGGAAATCTAGGAACCCCAGTTTCATTTTTGGGGATGTTTTGGGGCCCCCAAATCTGTTTTTGGGGTAAATTTGGAGCCCTCGAACCCTAAAATCTGATTTTGGGAACATTTTAGGACCCCCAAATCCATTTTTGGGGACGTTTTGGGACCCCCAGGTAATTTCTGGGGACATTTTGGGATCCCCAGCTCCATTTTTCAGGACCTTTCAGGACCTTGTCCCTATCCTTGTCCCCTCCAGAGCAGCTCTGGGTCCCTCCCACACCCAAAATTGTCCCTTTTCACCCCAAATTTGGGGTTTGGCCACACCTGGGTGGGGTTGTTCCATGTCCCGAAGGGGACAATAAAGGTGACCTGGGACACGGAGGGTCTGTGGTGATAATCAGGACACGTTGGAGTGGCAGTGGGGACACTGAGTGGCATCTGGGTATCATGCTGGGATGACAGAGGTGTCCTTGAGTGTCACCATGGGGGCACAGGAGTGGCCCTGGTGTCACCCTGAGGGGACAGGGATGGCCCTCGTGTCACCCTGAGGTGGCAGTGGGGACACAAGGGTGGCCCTGATGTCACCCTGAGGGGACTAGGGGGACACTGGGTTGCATCTGAGGTCCTGAGTGTCACCCTGAGGGAACAGAGGTGGCCCTGTGTGTCATACAGGCATGACAATGGAGACACGAGGGTGGTACTGGGTGATTTGGGGCCAGTCCCCCTCCTCCATTCAGTGATACAACCCACTTTTGTGTCCCCCCTCCCCCCCCCGCTGCCTTACAGTAGTACGGCCCAAACACCCCCACACCCCTCAGTGGCACCTCCCATCGTCCCTCAATGGCACCTCCCATCTCCCTCAATGGCACCTCCCATCTCCCCTCAATGGCACCTCCCATCGTCCCTCAATGGCACCTCCCATCGTCCCTCAATGGCACCTCCCATCGTCCCTCAATGGCACCTCCCATCGTCCCTCAATGGCACCTCCCATCTCCCCTCAATGGCACCTCCCATCGTCCCTCAATGGCACCTCCCATCGTCCCTCAATGGCACCTCCCATCTCCCCTCAATGGCACCTCCCATCTCCCCTCAATGGCACCTCCCATCTCCCCTCAATGGCACCTCTCATCTCCCCATGTCTCTCCGCAGTGGTACCTCCTACACGTCCCTCACCTTCCAGCCCCTCCTGAGGCCTCCCCGCTCCCTCACCTTGGTCCCCTCCGTTCCCCCGTTGTCCTCCTCCCCTCCCGGTCCCTCCGGTGCGGCTGGAACCGGAGCCCTTCCTGCCCTGCTCCGTCCCCCCGCGCGGTGGTCGGGCCCGGCGCCGCCCCGCCCCCGCCGCTCGTTTCCGCGCGAAGCCGCTCCCGGTCCCGCCGAGCACGGCCCCGGCCCGGCCCCGAACCGGGCCCCGAGCCCCCCGCCCCGAGCCCTCCGCCCCGCTCCCGATGCCGGCCCGAGCCGCGCCGCCGCTGCCGCCGGTCCTGCTGCCCGCCGAGGTGCGCCGACGGTGAGTCCCGGACGGGAGACGGGAGTCGGGAGTGAGCCCCCCCCACAACCCCGCAGATCCACTCACAGCCCCTCAGGTCCCCTCACAGCCCCTAAGATCCCCTCAGGGCGGGCCCGCGCCCACAGCCCGCCGGGATGAGCTGATGGCCCCCGGGATGGGCTGAAGGCCCTCAGCCTTGGTGACACCCTCCAATGGCACTGACCCCCCTCAGCCCTGTCAGTGACACCCCCCGGGGTGGGCTGAGTCCCCTCAGTCCTGGTAGTGTCATCCCCATGGCACTGAACCCCCCTCAGCCCCCTCACTGACCCCCCCCCCCCCCCAGTGCACTGACACCCCCCGGGGTGGGCTGAGACCCCTCAGCCCCCTCATGACTCCCTCCAGTGTCACTGAACCCCCCGGGACAGGCTGAGACCCCCTCAGCCCTGGCAATGTCACCCCCATGTCACTGATACCCCCAATGGCACTGACAGAGCCCAATGACAGACCCTCCCTGTCTTAGTTTAGGGCAAATGTTAGGAGGAGACTTCCAAGGGGGTCTCCTCTAGACAAGCCAATTTCAGCCACTCCTCCTCCAAACCGGTTCAGGAAAAGATTTCCTTAGAGAAAAAGTGGAAAAAACTATTTAATAAGCAGAATATTCACAAGTTTGGAAACAAAAATTGAATGATATAAAACAATGAAACCTCTCTTTTCTCTGAAGAGATGGTGGATTTAGAGAGTCTTTTTGTGGGTGCGGCTGTGTTAGCCTCAGTCCCTCCAGAGGCTGGGGCCGATGGCCAGGCCCGGCTGCAGAGTCGGGGGGCCCCTGGGGGATTGTCCTGATGTCTTGGACCACAGAGATGCTGACCAGTCCCAGAAGAAAGAAACCAGTAAAAGAAATAAAGTCTCTCTCTCTCTGCAAAAGCCGAGAGATTTCCGAGAGCACCCAGCTGCGAACTCCAAGAGCACACAGAGAGCTTATCTCTATTTTTTCTGTCTCTGCTTCGAGCGCAGTCTCTGAAGGAATTTCCGGGGGAGTAAGGTGTAACTCCTGTAGACAAACTGTGTGCGTTTTCTCTCCTCCCTTCACCCTCTTCACTCTGTCTCTCTCTGGGCCTAACTTAAAGCTACAGAACTTAATACCCGGCATAAGCAGGACAGACGATTGGGGATACAAGCATCATACAGTCAACCCAGGACACCCCCTCAGCCCTGTCACTGACACCCCCAGTGTCGCCGACGCCCCCAATGGCACTGACAGCCCCTCCAAAAGCAGTGACTCCCCCTTCAGCCCTGTCACTGACCCACTCAAAAGCAGTGACCCCCCTCAAATGTCATTGTCACTCCCCAAAAGCAGTGGCCTCCCCCAGGACCGGACTGTCAACACCCCCCCCCCCCAGCATCACCCTGCACTGACAAACACCCCACATCACCCTGAGCCCCCCAAAGTGCCCTGACGCCCCTTGACCCACCCGAAATTACCCTGACCCCTCCAAACTGTCCTGGCCTCCCCCCAGGACTGCCCTGACCCCCCTCAGAACAACCCTGACCCCTCTTTACCACCCCAAAATTACCCTGATCCCCCCAAAAGTGCCATGATCCTCCCCAAATTACTGTGACCCCCCCAAATATTGCCCTGACACCCCACAGAAGTGCCCTGACCCCCCATATTTTGGGGACCCACCCTGCCCTGCACCCCCATCCCCTCTAACTCCCCCTCCCAAAGACCTTCTGTTCTGGGGTGTCCCTGGGATGTCCCCAACTCACATAGCCCCAGTCAGGTCCCCCTACCCTGACTTTGTCCTCACCCGTGTCCCCTTTCCCAGAGTTTTTTTGGGATGGAGGGCTGGCACATTTTGAGGTGATCCTGGTGAGAATTGTCATTGTCACCCTGCCCCCCCAAAACCCCTCCCATCCCCCTGGCCCAGGAAGGGGGAGCCCTGCAACCCTCCCTCACTGTCCCCAAGGTCCCCATGGCTGTCGCCAAACCCAGGGGACACCGGAGCCCCCAAAATCCCCCCAGATCACCCCACAAAGCCCCCCGGATCCCGCGGGAAAAGGGAAGCAGGGACGGATGTGGCCGGGATGTGACATGAAGATGTGGCATGGGGACAGGGGGGCCATCCCAGGGGACCTAGGGGGTGGCCTGGGGACAGGAGCCACTCCACGGGGAACAGGAGCCACTCTTGGGAGACAGGAACCATCCAAGAGGGGACAGGAGGTGACACCCAGCTCTGTCCCCTCCAGGCTGCAGAACTTGGAGTGAGATGAGGAGAACCTGGGAGAGAAGGTGAGTCCTGGGATATCACTGTTGTCACCTGGGGAGTCCCTGTGTCCCCCTCAGTCCCCTATGTCCCTGTGTCCCACCTGTCCCCTCTGTTCCCACCGAAAGTGTCCCTTCCGTGCCTCATGTTGTTCCCATGGGAAGGTCCCCCTTCTGCAATGTGCTCTGCAATGTCCCCACACTGTCCTCTCTGTTCCCTCTGTCCTCTGTATCCCCTCCATCCTCTGTCCTGTGTCCCCACACTGTCCCTGCTGTCCCCAAGCTGTCCCCAATGTCCCCAGGAGAGCATGCAGGAGAAGCTGAGCCTCATCCACAGGCTCCTGCCCTGATGTCCCCACAGTCCCTGCCATCCCTAGTGTCCCCTCCACCCCATGTCCCCACACTGTCCCCAGGCTGTCCCTGCTATCCCCAGTGTCCCCAGGAGACCATGCAGGAGAAGCTGAGCCTTGCGGGGAGAATGTTGGGGCATCATGCCAGATCAATGTGATCAAGTGAAGCCGCTTTATTTCAGAGAGCAAGCATACTTATATCCTACAGTAGGCTAAAAATAAAGCTACGTGATCAGTTTTTCTTCTACAGTTCACACAGTGCTTTCTCACATAAAGTTCTCACACGGTGTTTTCTCTATTCTCATTAGAGCATTAAATTTAGTATCAGAAGGCTACAATAACATTTTCATCTGCCAAGTTTCTCTTCAGACACCTGGGAATTATTTGCTGTCTCAGTATCTCCCTTTCTTAAAGATACCTTTCTGGTGACCTTAAACAGAGGCCTATTTCTTATCTAAAGAGCCTGGATTGCTCACTTATGTCCATGCAGACGAAGATAGTTATTCCCCACAGAGCCTCATCCATGGGTTCCTGCAGGCCAAGGTGCAGCTGCAGCCCAATGAGCTTGAGGCCAAGCTGCTCTGCGAGGAGCTCTCCAAGGTGAGATTCGGGATAAAACCCCAGGATTCGGGATAAAATCCCAGGATTCGGGATAAAACACCAGGAAAACCCCATGAAAATCCCATGAGAACACCAGGGTTTGGGATAAAACACCAGGCGTTGGTAATAGAACCCCGGGATTTGGGATAAAGTACTGGGGTTCAGGATAAAACACTGGGAAAACCCCAGGGTTTGGGATTGGATACTGGGAAAACCCCGGCATTTGGGTTTGGACCCTGGGGAAACCCCAGGATTTGGAATAAAACACCTCAAGATTCAGAATAAAACCCCAAGATTAAGGATTGGAACCCGGGAAAACCCTGGGATTTGGGATAAAACCCCAGGAAAACCCTGGGATTTGAGATCAGACTCCAGAAAAACCCTACGATTTGGGATCAGGATCCCCCTTTCCCTGTGGGATTCAGGATCAGGACCCCTCTTTCCTTTGGGATCTGGGATCAGACCCTGCCTTCCCTGTGGGATTCAGAATCAGACCCCGCTTTCCCTGGGGATTTGGGATCAGACCCTAGGAAAATCGCGGGAGTTGAGCTAAAACCCCAGGAAAACCCTGGGATTTGGGATCAGACCCTGGGAAAAACCCAGGATTCAAGATCAGACCCTGCTTTCCTTTGGGATTCAGGCTCAGACCCTACTTTTCCCTGTGGGATTTGGGATTGTAGTGGTTTCAGTTCGTCTATTCACGTTTGTGGCTAAATGCTAGCACATTTACTTAAATTTACTTGATTGCTTGTTGTGAGATGAGGATTAGGAGTAGGCAAAGCAGGCTCAAACTTTATAAAGTACAAAGAAGTTTTATTAATATACCTAAGACAAAGGGAAAAGAAAAAAAACCAGAACAAACTCCTCAGACCACTCCTCCTTCCCCCACCTCTCCATTTCATTCTCCCTGACAACATACAAAAGACAACACTTTGACCTCCAGTCAGTTTACCACCTCAGAAACAGCTCTTGTTCTAGTTCATTTAGGGAGAGAAGTTTCTTTTGCTTACACCATGGATCTTCTGTAAGAAAAATACAGTTTTTTATGGGTCTTCTGTCTCACCATCAGCCGCCGCCTGGAAGAAAGACCAGCTTAATGGTGGATCCCTCCCACACCAGTAGCCTTCCCACAGCCACTATGGTGGGTTATGAACAGTCCACGGGGTACCTGTTTTAAGGATGCTCAGTTCAATTGCAGCAACAAAGAAAATCCCTTCTTCTGTGCTGAGCAACACAGGTTCTCCTGACAACTCAGGTTGTCTAGCATTCTCCCCGGGACCAGGGCTCTGGGTCACAGCCTCTCCTCTCTCTTGGTTCTAGTTTCTCATCAGGCTGTACTTTTTCAACACTTACTTGTCTGTACTTAGGTATTTCAGTTCATTGGCTGCAATAAGAACTTCACATCCCCCTTTGGAGTATATCTTCATATATTACAGAGAATTTATTAGCTCAGTCCCCAACCATGGTTCTCCAAAAGAGTTTTCAGCTTCACTCTTGAAGCACTTCCCATGCACCCCCTTTTTAGTATCAGTTCTGCTTTCTTCACTGACTGTAAAGTCTCTGCGCTGCACTATGTCGATGTCCTCACTCGTTCCTCTCTCTGCGAGGAAGGATGGGTGTCTGTGAGTTTAGTCCAGGCATGGAGAGAGTTAATCTCTGTCTCTCTCTCTCTCCGGCAGTGTGAGGATCATGTGCTCTTTGCCGGGCTGTTTGAACAGGTCCGAGCTGGATGGAGTCCTGGCCCGGAGCAGGGGCCTGGCTCTCTCTCTCGTGTAGCTGGCACACCGGCTGAGCCATTCCTCCCCCATGCCTGCCCGGCTGCAGCGGCACGGCCGCTCCAAACTTCCCTTCCCCCCCTCCTTTGGAAGGAAGGGGGGGGGGAAGCTGAGACCTTACCAGCGAGAGAAGCAAGAGCTGCTCCTCTCTACACAGCAGCAGCAGGTCCAAAGAGGAAGAGCTTCAGAGAGTCTCTGCTTATATATGGTTTTTTCCTCGAAGGCGGATCAACTTTTTATTAGGTTCACTTACATATCAATCCTTAAAACTACCTGATTATTGGCTCTCTCTCGCAGGAAGGAAGTTGTATTCCTTCCTGCAGCACAGATCACTTCCTAGATTTTGACCCCTCTGGCCTAACCCAGGACAGGGATCAGACCCCAGGATTTGGTATCAGATCCCACCTTCCCTGGGATTTGGGATCAGACTCTGGGGTTTGGGATCACCTCACCTGTCTCCATCCCTCCCCAGGAGCACTACTTGGCCAAGGTGAAGGCTCTGCTGCACCAGGAACTCTGGGCCCAGAATGGGGCCGGGAATGGGGCTGGGGTTCCCAACGGATGCCCCGGGATGGATGCCTACGGCAGTAATGACGGCAATGACAATGGGGCCATGGAGCTGGAGGAGGTGGTGGCCATGTCCTCATCCCTGTGCCCATTCTGCTCCGGCCGTGCAGCGCAGAAATTCCACAGGAGCTGCTCCAAGGGGGATGCTAAAAGTAATGGAGGGGATTTGGGGGTTTTTTGGGGTGTTTGTGGAAATGGGTGGAAATGGGGGATTTTATGGGGTAGAGAGCGGGAGAGGCTCAGGGAGGGTTTGGGGTCTTCTGGGGTTGGGGTGTGACAATTCCTGTTGGGATCAAGAGTTGTGATCACCTTGGGAAGGGTTTGGGATCTCCTGGCCTTGCTGTATCCTGGCGGGATCATGTATGGGGAAGGACTTTGGGGTCTCCTAGTCTTGGGGTGTGACAATTCCCAGTAGGATTGAGAGTGGGGATTCTCTCAGGAAGGGGTTTGGGTTCTCCTGGCTTTGGAGTACAATGATTTCCATTGGGATCCTCTTAGGAAAGTGGGGTCTCCTGGTCTTGGGGTGTGACAATTCCCATTGGGATTGAGAGCTGGGATCCCCTTAGGAAGGATTTTGGTGTTTCCTCACCTTGGGGTGTCACAATTTCTGTTGGGATCAAGAAGCCTTGGGAAGAATTTTGGGATCCATTGTGGTCCCCCTGCTTTTCCCACAGAATCTCCTGCCAACTCCCGCGTCACTCGCAGCTCTGGCCAGCACCTGCCCATCCTCAGCCTCCTGTCCAAAGGGTCAGTGGGGACGGTCACCCTCCTTTTCCTCATCCCAAATCCCAAACCCTTCCGGTTCCCATAAAACCGATCCCTGATCAATTCTGACCCCACAGATCCAACAAGCAGAAATTGGAGAAGGTGAATGGGGAAGCGAAGCCAGAGATGATGAGCGTGGACAAGGAGGAGGAGGAGCTGGAGGAGAAGGTCGGTGACATCCAACCCAGTGTCGTTTTTGGGGTCATTTCCCGGGATTTTGGTCAGTGGTGGCATCCCAGACCTTTCCCAGGTCATTTCTGGGGCCATTTCCTGGGATTCTGGTCTGTGATGACATCCCGGACCTTTCCCGGGTCATTTCTGGGATGATTTCCCAGAAATCATTTCTTGGATGATTTCTTGGGCTTTTGGTCAGTGGTGACATCCAAGACCTTTCCCAGATTCATTTCTGGGGTGATTTCCCAGGATTTTGACCCTGCTGGGATTGGATTTTCCTCCTCTCCATCAATTTTTCCCATTTTTTTTCATTTTTCTCCAGGATCAAGGCAAGAAAAGGGTGAAAATGGAAACCAAATACGGGTGAGGAAAAGGGGAACATTCCTGGCCAGAGCCGTGTCCTGGTGACAGTGACAATAACAATGACAGCGATGACATCACTGCTCCTTCCTCATCCCAGGATTTATTTTTATTTCCCAGGTCGGAAATCAAAGATGAAATCCCTCAGGTTAAAATCACTGCTTCTGCTAAAGGAAGTTCCTCCTCATTCCAGCTTTTTTGGGGGGGATTTCTGAACTCCTTAAAACTCCTAAATTTTGGGGTTTTTTTGGGATGAGTTGATTCTTCCAAAGGATTTTCCTATGAGGAAAATAAACCTATTTTTGGCCTCTTCATCTTCCCAAAATCAACCAGCTGGGGCTGGTTTTGATGGAAAACCCCAGATTTTGCTGAAATCTGGGATAATTTTGGGCATAACTTTGGGAAAATCTGACTCCCCCTCCCCTCTCCCGCAGACCACTCCCCCAAAATGCCTCAAATGCTGGCAGTACCCGACTTCACATTCTTCCAAGAGGACCCCGATGATGCCATGAGGGATCCAAACCCTCCCTTCTCAAGCTCAGAAAAATCAGGATTAGTCGTTAATTCCATTTTTTGAGGTTTTTTGCCCCAATATGTATCTGGAGGAGCCGGAGATGCTGACTGACGAGTGCTTGTCCATTTTCAACGCCAACGAGGATGGCTTTGAGAGCTACAAGGACCTGCCCCAGCACAAAGTCACCTCCTTCATGTGAGATTCTAGGGGGGTTCCCTTGGGAATTCCCTCTGGAATGTTGTCCCATGCCCTTGGTGTCCCCCTGGCAGTGTCTATGACAAGATGGGACATGGGAGGGAAAGCAAGGACTCAGCCCTGCCTGGCCATGGTTGGGATTTACGACCCAGCTGTGTCTAAACCCTGAAAGGTTCAACAGCAACTCCAAATCCCCCCTTCCCCACCCACCTCAGGAAGGGGGGGAAGGCAAAGCAGAGGACCTTCTTCTCTCTGAAAAGCAGGAAGGCAAGAGAAGAACTCCTGAGAATCCTCTGCTTATATAGGGTTTCTTTCCCTGAAGGCAGATCAACTTTTAATTGGCTGGTCTACATATCTGTGCTTAAAACTACCTGGTTATTGGTTCTCTATCCCAGGAAGGAAGTTGTATTACTTCCTGCAGCATGGGTCACTTCCAAGATTGACACCCCTTGGGCCAACCCAGGACAACTGGGAACAGTAACAATATTGATAACAGAAGAGATAAGAAACGATCTACAGAGAAAACTGCAACAGCACAGATTGGCTCTTCCTGACCAAGTATTTTCTCCTTCCTGCCCGATGTGGGTTCTCTGATGGTGGACAAAGCTGGAGCTGCAGACAAAGCTCTTCCCAGAGTTAGGGCACTCACAGGGCTTCCCTTACCGATGCCTCTGTTGGCCTTGAGTCAAATTAGAGCTCTGTGAGAAGCTCTTCCCACACTTGAGACACTCATAGGGCCTCTCCCTTGTGCTGATGCACCAGTGGGTGACAAGGTTGGAGTTGTACCTGAAGCCCTTCCTGCAGTCAGGGCAGCAGAAGGGCCTCTCATCCATGTGAATCCACTGGTGTACAAGGAGATTGGAGCTGGTCTGAAACCTCTTCCCACATGGGACACTCAGAGGGCATCTCCCCGTGTGGATTTTCTGGTGGCTGATCAGGTCAGAGCTCTGGCTGAAGCTCCTCCAACATTCCTGACACTCATAGGACCATTCCTCAGTGTGGATCCTCTGATGGATGGTCAGGCTGGACTTCCTGCTGAAGCTCTTTTCACATTCCAAGCACTTGTAGGGCTGTTTCCTGGTGTGAATGTGATGGTGGAGGATCAGGTCAGAGCTGTCTCTGCAGCTCCTGCCACATTCCTCACACTCATAGGGCCTCTCCCCAGTGTGGATCATGTGGTGGCAGATCAGGTGGGAGCTCTCGCTGAAGCTCTTCCCACATTCCAACCATTTGTAGGGCTTCTCCCCATTGTGAAGCTGCTCAAGGACCACCAGCTCTGAGCACCAGCTGGATCTCTGTCCACAGGGTGTCACAGGGTGGGTCTTTCCTCCTCAGAGCACCCTGGGCTGGGTTTGCAGCCCCTCCCTGTGTGGGATCTCCAGGGCTTTTCCTCTCAGTTGGATTCCTGTGCTATGGAGCCGCTCAAAATGGCCTCTTCTATGAGGTTCTGCTGGGGGGATTTGTCCTTCCTGGTCTCCATCCTCAGCTCCTTGTCTGGGGGAGGAAGGACAAGGACATGGGATGGGATTGGCCTCTGTGCCAGGGGGAAGGGGAAGGAGATCTCCCCACTCCCTCCCCGGCAGGATGGCGTTGGCAGCAGCATTGTCCTGCAGTCGAGGGCAATGCTGGACTGGGAGATGGAGCAGGAGAGAGGGGGAAAGGGGCAGTGACTTCCTCCTCACTTGCCTGGGGGTCCTGGAACATCTTCCTCTTCCTCACAGCCTTCTCCTCCATCTGGCCAAGGGTCTGGAATTCCAGTACCCAGCAAGGAAAAGATGTTCCTGCCCTCAAAGGCAGAGCTCTTAAGAAGGGGCCAAAAACCAAGTGCAGCAAGATCTTACAATGACATTTCACTGCCAGCCTTCATAACTGGTGGCTGTGGAAGTTACCTGCAAGACTCCAGGGGTTGCAGAGGACCAAGAAGAGAAGAAAGGACTTTGGTGGAGGGCTTCCAAGACTGGTAAATTCCCCCCTGGGACTGAAGTGACCATGGTTTAGCCCAGGGTGTGGATAAAATCTCCAGGGCAAACTTATTTGGTTACTAGTTATGTCTATGTCGTGGGTTGACCCCGGCCAGGTGCCAGGTGCCCACTCAGTCACTCTATCACTCCCTCTCCCGCTGGGAGAGGGGAGAGGATAATATTGAAAAAGACTATCAGGGTGAGTAAAGGCAGTTTTATTACAGTGGGGAAAAAATAGAACAAACAAGCTGAGAGTTGCGCGCACAAGAGCAGAAGAGAAAACAATCAATCTCTACTTCCCATCAGTAGCGATGTCCGGACACTTTCTGGGAAGCAGGGCTCCAGCACGCGTGGTGGCTGTTCAAGGAGGCAAACATGGACCAGCCCTGAGTGCCTCCTCCTCCTCCTCTCTTCCTTCCCTTATATATCTGAGCTGATGTCATGTGGTATGGAATATCCCTTTGGCTGACTGGGGTCAGCTGGCCTGCTGGTGTCCCCTCCCAGGATCTTGCCCCCCCCATCCCCTTCAGTGGGGGAAGGAATGTCACAGGGACAGCACAGCTTGGCAGTAGCCAAAACACTGCTCTGTTATCAACGCCAGCTACCAAAGCAAAGTACAGCAGTGTAAGGGCTGTGAGCTTTACCCCAGTCAGACCCAAAACAGTCTATCATCTCCCCCATTCTAGAAGGTTCCCTTTTACTGGGTGGTTGATTTACTGTTACTTCTTATCTCCTCCCCTCTCCCCCTTCCATTGGACCTTGTTCCCTGATCCTGCCCTTGTTCCTCCCCTGGACCCTCACCTGATTGGTTAGTACGTGTCCCTCCTAAGATTGTGTCAGAGAGTATTCGGTGCTTTTTGGACCCTGGATACTCTCTGTGCTGGGCTTCCTACAATAAAGCTGCACAGAATTCTTCCATACCGAAGGTCCCTCTCTCTTTATTTCTGCTTCAGCGGTTAGCTATCGCAGCTCCTCGCTCCTGGTGCATCACCCTACCGGGCGAGCAGCTTCACTGGCCGGTGTCTAAGTGATGCCACCAGAGTGCCCCCTTCCGACAGGGACACTTCTGGAACGTGGCCAGCTGGAGGCTGTCTGAAATCCAGGCTGGACACCGACAGCTAGCAACACATAACTTCATCCACAGTTATTTTAGGTCATGGATTGGGAATTAAATGAGGGGAGGGTCTTTGGTGGGAGCCGCCCTGGGTAAAGAGAGATACTGAGAGAAACAGAGCAGGCAGAGAGAGGCAGAAGAGAAAGGAGGACACAAACACAAGCAGCTGAGAATGTGGCACTCTGAAAAATAAACTGGAACTGACTAAAACTGAATGTGACAGAAATAATTTTGCAGCTTTTATTTCCTATCAAAATACAATTTCCTCTGTTTCTCACAAACCTCCTCCCAACATCATTCAGCAGGGCTTTCAGAAAGTGCTTTGTTCTGAAGGGATGTTCCAGGCTGTAGACACAAGGAAACACGGAATGAGCTTTTTCCTCCCTCTGGTGAGTTTGACATCCTCAGTTGAGGAGATGTTGAGGCACCAGAAGAAAAGGGCAGCTGGGGTTCACCCTTCCATAGGAAGTGCGGCTGAGGGGGGAAATCTCTTGTCATCTCTGTAGCTGCTCCCACAGGGAGCTGCTCTTCACAGGGGTGTGAAGGCTGATCCCAGACCCCCAAGGGTCACAGTAAGGGCTGCCTTAATGGAATGCTTGCGTGGTATTGAGGGGCAGCGTGGGAGCCCCTGGATCTTGGAGCACCCAGCTGCCCCCCATGTTTGGAAGTGCCTGAGGTGGGCTGGGACAATGCCAGGGACATCCTGCAGTGACATCTTCCCTGTCCCGCTCTGTGTGCACTCAGTCCCAAGTCTAGCCCTGATCCTGATCTCAATCTTGCAGGACTGTGTGTCTTAATGTGGACTATTTAATCTCATGCCCATCCCAGACTTGTCTAGCCCCAGACTCAATCCCAACCCCAGCACTAAAGTCAATCCCACGTTTAGTCTTAACCCCAATCCCAGCTCTAATCCAAATCTCAGACCTAACTCCACCCCCAGTCCAATCCCAGCCCCTTCCTAAATGGTCAGCCCCAAACCAGATCTCAATTGCAATCTTGCCTGCAATTCCAGCCCCTGCCCCAGCCTCCAGCTTTAACCCTAATCCCACATTCAGCCCTAACTCCAAACTCAGCTCCAATTCCAACTCTAACCCGAACACCAATCCCAATGCCAAATTCAGCTCTTAGTGCAGCCTTGACCCCAGCCCCATTCCGCACTACAGTCCCACATTTAGCTCTAAATCCAAACCTAGCCCCAGCTGCAGCCCAAACACCGTACCATTATTAGAGCTAACTCCACTCCCAGCCCCAATCCCAGCCCCAGCCCTCACCCTAATCCCAGCCCAAATCCCAGCCCCAGCCCTCACCCCAATCCCAGCCCCAGCTTTCACCCCAATCCCAGCCCCAGCTTTCACCCCAATCCCACATTTAGCCCAGACCCCAGTCCCAGCTCTAACCCCACCCTCAGTCCCGCTCCCAGCCTCCTCTCAGCCCCAATCCCACCCTAACCCAGCCCAAATCCCGGTTCACCACAACCCCTTCCCAATCCATGCCCTACCCCTGCACTGACACCACCCCCACTCCTGTCCCCTCCCCCATCCCCGAGACACAAGATACGCCCAGTCTCCGCCTGCGGTAACGGGTGCGAGGGGCGGGCACTGGATGCGCAGGCCGGGCGGCACCAAGCGGACTGAGCGGTATGGAAACCTCTCTCCCCGAGGGCGGAAAGGATGGCCAAGCCCGGGACTTCCCAGACCTAAAGTGACAGAGACACCTGAGCGAGACATCCCCAGGCGAGATGGAGATAAACACCTGGAGTGCAAACACGGAGACCTCCCCCCCCCCGCCCCCCAACATAGGGGAGAAGGACAGAGAACCCCCTGTGCCCCGCTTAGCAGAGGAGGATGGAGATCCCCCGGGGTCGTTCTTAAAGGACCGCCCCCTGTAGTGGAGAATGGACACCACTACGGTTCCCCCGGAGGTAAGGAGGATACAGAGCCCCCCCGAGGCCATTCCGTGGGGTGAGGAGCTTGGAGACCACCCCTGGCCCCCACCAAAGGTAAGGAGAATGGGGATGCTCGGCCCACATCAAAGGGGAGGAGGATGGAGACCTTGTCCCTGCTCAGCAGCCTGGCAGTGGCCGCTCCATGGTGCTGCCCTTGGCATTGCACATCCCCACATGCCAGTGGCCTGGGAAGAGCCCTGAGCAATGAGGGAGGGACAGGATGTGCCTTGCCAGGGGCTGGGGCTCAGGCCTGGGCCCTTTGCATTCCTGAAACACATCCAGCTTTGTTCAGTATCAGAGACACCTTTCCCTTGTTTGTCCCTCCCTGCCATCACTGCCTCCAGTGTTCTGCTCTAACTGGAACCTGGGGACACTTTCTCAGTCTGGTCCCTCTGTGGAAGTTACTAGAACTACAAGATATCTCACTTCCAATTTAACTTGGAGTTCTTGAGGAGTTTTTTGAGCACACTGTGAGGGACTGAGAGTGATGTAAACAGCACCAAAGCCCCAAGAGGGTCATTCAAGTCCTTGTGCTGTGTCTGTGCGGCTGAGCTGGGCCGGGCTCCTGGCACAGAGGCAGCTCCTGGCAAGGGCAGCCCTGCAGAGAGACAGCTCTGGCCAGGAGCAGCTCCTGTGCACAGCCCAGCAGCGCTGGGGCACTGCCAGGGCAGCTCAGGGACACGAGCAGGGCACAGACAGAGCCCACAGGTGCTCAGCTCCGGCAGGGACTGTGTGATGTCCCAGAGGGGGCTGTGTCATAGTGGCACCTCTGTGGCTGTGTCAGAGAGCCCCAGAGCAGCTGTGATGACAGAAAGGGGCTGTGTGACAGCACAGAGTGGATTGGGCTATGACATCACAGAGTTTGTGAGGTCATTGAACAGCTACTGCATCATGGAGAGGACTGTGTGAAATCTCAGCACAGGCTGTGGTATCAGTGTTGCTGTATGACATCACAGAGCAGGCTGTGATGACCTGTGATGTCACTGACAGCTTATGACATCAGAGAGCACTATGACATTAGAGGCTGGATGTACATCACAGAGTGGGTTGTGATCACAGAGCAGGTTGTGACATCACAGAGTGTGCTGTGGTATCACTGGTTGTGTGACATCATAGAGCTGGCTGTGACGTAACTTCCTCTGTGAGGTCACAGAGGAGCCTGCCATCATAGAGGGTGGCTCTGTGACATCACAGAGCACTTGTGTGACATCAGAGTTGCCTGTGACATCACAGAGAAGACTGTGTGATGTCACAGAGAAGGCTGTGACACCAGAGAGTGTGTTCTGCCATCACAGGGTGCCTGTGTGACATCACAGACCTGTCTGTGACATCACAGAATAGTGGTGTGACATCATAGAGGGGCTGTGACATCCTAGAGCAGGATGTGACATGCCAGGGCAGTTGTGTGACATCCCAGAGTTGGCTGCAGGATGTAACAAGGTGGCTGTGTGATATCACAGGCGCCTCTGTGATATCACAGGGAGCAGTGTGAGGTCACTGGGGAGGTCAGTCCAGCCCGGACCCCCCCTCACAGCTCCCCCCAAACAAGTCCAACGCTGCTCGTGCCCCCCACCCCTGGCACCGCAGCCTCCCCTGCAGGATGTTCCACGAGATTGACCCCAGAGCCTGACACGGGGAGGGGGGCGCCAGGGCTGGCGGGGGGGTGGGACAGGGGTACAGGGACTACCCGGCAGCGTCCCCGTGTCCCCCAGGGCAAGAACAGCATTTCTGCCCCATTTGCTAGAGCACAGGCACTCGTGTGTGCACACAGAGTCAGTGCCAGGGAGCTGTGAGAAATTCCCCTGGAGGGCAGGGAAATGCTCACTCCGGATGCTTTTGCATCTCCCCAGCAGGTGAAGGGTCGAGCGCGGAGGAGTGGGGGGATCGGCCCAGGCTCTGTTGCTGTTCGGGGATGCCCCGAGTGCAGCAAACGGGAGAGTTCCCGGCTTGGAGAGGCCCCGCTCAGAGCGAGGTCGCTGGGCCAGGAGAATTCCAGGGGGCTCATTTTGGAGCGCTGTTTGTAGGGCCCCAGGAGAGTCACAGCAATGTTTCATCCTGGCCACACTTGGGATCAACAGCTTTCTTTGAAAGGGGGACAACAGGGATGTTGTGCCATTGAGGGAAGAAAAACAGTTCCCAGGGCTGCTCCTAAAGAAAGCAGCAGCAGTGCCTGGGAGCAGACAGTGTTTGTGATGAGCTGCAGAGGAGCTGAGGGCAGGGCCTGTGGGCCAGGGCTGAGGCCGAACGAGCATTTCTCAGATGGCAGAGTGGCCTGAGAAGGGCAGGGGGGAATGAAGCCCCAGAGCCACTCCCAAACCCCTCAAACCACCCCACAGCTCCCAGCCAAGACCCCTCCAGACCACTCCTTGCAACATAAATGACCCCAAGAACCACAAAAACCCCTCCCAGTCCCCCCAGGATGCCCCAAACACCCACCCAGCTCTCCATGGCACTGACCAGGAGAGGTTGGTGGACAGGAAAATCCACAGCTGGGAGCAGCTCGGACACTTCAGCAGCAATTTGGGCACTTTGAGGGGCACACCCCAAATGGGGAGACCCAGGCAAGGGACTGGGACAGACAAGCGGAATTCCTGGAGGACAGATGGGCACAGGTGGACACGTTCTGCTGGCACCTATGAGATTGTGGCCAAATCTGCCTGGCATGGGCAGCCCCAGAACAACCAAATCCTCCCAAATAACCCTGTGAACCAACCCCAAATTCACCCCCAAATCCAAGTTAAATGGTGCAGCTTTAGATCTCTTTTTTTATTTTTGCCACAATTTTGATTGTTTTGACAGGATGAACATGGAAATTATTTAGGTTGGAAAAGACCTCCAGGATGATCCAGCGTGCCTTGATGCCACCAGAAGAATCAATTGCACAGAGCAGGTGAGATTTTTTTGGGGCATAAAGTCAACAAATCAGCTCTTCCCAATGACTTTCCTATTTCAATCAGAGTACTGACGGATGTCCCTGCCCTTAATGTTTGTCCAGGTGGCTACAAGGAATCATGAGGACATGGAGACCACCAGGCAGGTGTCTTCCCAATGTAGATCACCAGGAATGTGGGTCACCAGGGCTCTGCCCAGCGTGGGTCCTCTGATGGGGGATGGAGTTGGAGCAGCACGTGAAGCTCTTCCCACACTCGGGGCACTCACAGGGCTTCCCTTACCGGTGGCTCCATTGGTGTCTGGTCAAGGTAGAGCTGTCTGAGAAGCTCTTCCCACACTCAGAACACTTGTAGGGCCTCTCCCCGGAGTGGATGCGCCGATGGGTGAAGAGGTTGCAGCTACGTTTGAAGCCCTTTCTGCAGTCAGGGCAGCGGAAGGGCCTCTCCTCTCTGTGAATCCGCTGATGGATGAGGAGACTGGAACTCTTTAAAAACCTCTTCCCACACTCGGAACACTCGTAAGGCCTCTCCCCAGTGTGGATCTTTTGGTGGATGATCAAGCTGGCACGCTGGCTGAAGCTGTTCCCACATTCCAAGCACCTGTATGGTCTTTTCCCAGTGTGAATTATCTGGTGCTGGATCAACCTGGAGCTGCCTCTGAAGCCCTTTTCACATTCCTGACACTCGTAAGGATGTTCACCAGTGTGGATCTTCTGATGGCAGATCAGATGGGAGCTCTGCCTGAAGCTCATCCCGCATTCCTCACACTCGTGGGGCCTCTCCCCGGTGTGCGCCTGTGGGTGACGAGGTTGGAGGTGTGATTGAAGCCCTTCCCGCAGTCAGGGCAGTGGAAGGGCCTCTCCTCTTTGTGAATCCAGTGATGCTGGAGGAGAGTGGAGCTCTTTGGAAATCCCTTCCACATTCCCCAGTGTGGATCCACTGGTGGACAACCAGGCTGGAGCTCCAGCTGAAGCCCTTCCCACATTCCCCACACTTGTAGGGCTTCTCCCCATTGTGAAGCTCCTCATGGACTACCAGGTCTGAGCTCTGGCTGGATCTCCGTCCATCTTCCTAGCACAGGGTGGGTCTTTCCTCCTCGGAGCTCCCTGGGCTGGGTTTGGAGCCACTCCTCCTGTGGCATCTCCAGGGCTTTTCCTCCCTTTTGGATTTCTGTGCCATGGAGCCGCTCAAAACAGCCTCTTCCACGAGCTCCTGCTGCAGGGATTTTTTCCTTCCTGGTCTCCATCTTCAGCTCCTTGTCTGGGGGAGGAAGGACAAAGACATGGGATGGGATGTGCCTCTGTGCCACAGGGAAGGGGAAGGAGATGCCCCCAATGCGTCCCCGGCAGGACAGTGTTGGCAGCGGGGCTGTCCTGCAGCCGGGGGCGATGCTGGGCTTGGAGATGGAGCAGGAGAGAGGGGGAAAGGGGCAGTGACTTCCTCCTCACCTGCCTGGGGGTCCCAGTGCATCTTCCTCTTCCTCGCAGACTTTTTCATCTGGCCAAGGTTTGGGATTGGGTAATTCTGGTTTGGGGAAAAACAAGGTGTGAGCATGTTGGCTTGAGGGTTCCTCCTGCCCAAGTCCATCTCTAGAAGTCACCAGGCATCTGGAGTCCAGAAAAGCCTCCCAAGCACCAAGATTCAGACCTCAAAAAGCCTCCTGGGAGTTCCCCATCTCTGGTCCCTCCCCTTTGGTGTTTGGGGGTTCCCCCCCATTCCAGTTGCTGGGGGTCACACTTGTATTGGGGGTCCCCCTTCTCCTGGGTCCCCACCCTCCCCAGGCTGCTGGGAGTCCCAGGAATCTGAAAAGCTCCCCCCTCTTTCATCTCCCCACTTAGGGATGCTAGGGGTTTTTGCGGCCCCAGGGTCCCTACTCTCTTTATTCTCTGCTTTGGGATGCAGGGGGTCAAAGAAGTCCCCCCCTCCCCCTTCTCCAGGCTATTGAGGGTCCCGTGAATGGTGGCGCTCCCCCCTCTCTGGGCTTCCCACTTTGGGGTCCTGGGGGACACAGGGCTCTGCTCACCCAGGCTGCCTCTGCTGGCAGCCGCCACTGGGACCCCCAATGTCCCCCCAAAGGGGCATTTTTGGCTCAGCTTTGGAGTTTTTCATTCTCCAAACACCCCCCACCAAAAAAACTCAAGCCAGGGACCTCCCAAGATATCTGGGCCGAGCTCCCCCTCCCTGGTCACTTTTGGGATGGGGGGGAGTGATGCTCCCACAGGTGGAGGGGCTGTGAATTCAGGGAGCGCTCAACCTTGTGGTTCCTTCTCTATTTCTTAAACCTCTTTGTCCCTCCTCTTCCATCCCTCCTCCTCCTCCTCCCTAATCCCAACTCCTTCTCATACTTCCATCCCTTCTCACTCTCCTTCATCACCCCTCCTCCTCAATCCCTCCTCCTCCTCCCCTGTTCCCCGAACCCATCGCAGCCCACGGGAGGAGCGGGGATGGAGCCGGGACAGGTCGGGATGGGCAGCGCGGAGCTCTCGGCTGCTCCCGCCTGCTGGGGGCGGGGGGAACCCAGCCCAGGGAAAAGGAGAGGGAAACTGGGAAAATTGGGGTCGAAGAGCCAAACTGGGCCTTGGTGGGGACCCTGGGTGGGGACTTCCAGCCCTTTGGGCCCTTCCCAGAGGCCTGGAGATCCGGGAGGGGGAAACACAGAGCTGGGGGGAACCCAGGAGTGGCATCACTGGGGGTGACTGGGCTGTACTGGGATAACTGGAACCTTACTGGGGCAACTGGGAGTGACTGGGAATGACTACGAGCATGCTGAGGGCAACTGGGATATACTGGGAGTGTCTGTAACCATACTGTCAGGACTGGAATAACCCTGGGAACAAGAGGGACCATGCTGGGGAGAACTGGGACCATGCTGGGGGCAACTGGGAGAGAGTGGGAGGGACTGGGTCTACACTGTGGGCAACTGGGCATGACTGGGACCATGCTGGCAGGACCTGGGATCATATGGGGAGTGACTGGGACTATACTAGGGGCAACTGGATGCAAGAGAAATCACACTGGGAGGTATAGGGAACAACTGGAACCATGCTGGTGGACACTGGGATCATACTGGATCATGCTGGCAGCAACTGGGACTGCACTGAGGGTGACTGGGAGTGGCTGTGAGCAACTGGAATCAGGCTGGAAGCAACTCAGGGCAACTGGGAATGACTGGGAACATGCTGAGAGGAACTGGGATACACTGGCATGGACCGAAACCACAGTGGGGTAAATGGGAGCAACTGGAACCATGTTGGATGATAAAGGGAGCAGCTGTGCCCATGCCAGGGTTATACCTGGATCCTACTGGAACTGGCTGGGATTGTAATGGGAGTGACTGCAATAGTACTGGGAACATCTGAGAGTGATTGAGATCATACTGAAATCAGACTGGGAGTGACTGGAAAGGTGCTGGCTGTGATTCGAACCATGCTGGAGGTGACTGAGAGCAACTGGGCCCACACTGGGAATGAAAGGGAGTTGCTTTGAGCATGACTGGAATAATACTGGGAGTATCTGGGAGTGACTGCGTGATGCTGTTTGGGTTTTACCTTTTTTCTTTTCTATGTTCTCTGTATCCTTCACACATGTATTTGTAGCTCTGGAGCCTACTGTATCAATAACTAGTATTCCCTGTACTTTTCCATAGACTTTCCCTAGGCAGAAAAACAAAACAAATTCCAGAGCTCCAAGCCCCAGGGGGTACAAGGCCCCAGTGCTCTCTTGGTTCTTCCTGGGAACCAAATGCTGAGAACAACTCTTCAAGATGCATTTCATGGACAAAGCACAGCCAGTGCTGAGGGGGGGACTCCAGAGAAGGGGTGGGAATTGCATCACCACTTGTCCTCCTAATTAGTGTTTTTCATTAATTATGTTAATTTCCTAAAACCTATAAATATGTACTCACCCCTGGGAGGGGCTGGGCTTTTGTAGACACCTTTCCATAACTGCCCCCTTCAAATAAAGATCCCCTTTTATATTACCTCCTTACTAAAATTATCTCAGGTTTCATTTCCAGGTGTGGAAAAAGACAACACAGGGTCATACTGGGGGTGACTGTAACCATGCTGTGGGTGACTGGGTACAACTGGGATCATCCTGGAAGCCACTGGGATTACAGTGGGTGTGAATGGATCCTGACTGGGTTCGTACTGGGAGCTACTGGGCCCATGTTGGGAGGAAAACGTGGACACATTGTGAGCAACTGGGATCAACTGAAAAGTACTGGAACCATACTGAGGAGACTGAGACCACAGTTAGGGCAACTGGGACCACAGTGGGAGCAGCTGGGTCTATGCTGCATGAGACTGGGATCACACTGAAGGGGGACTGGAATCATATTGGGATTGACTGGGAGTGGCTGGTAAGCAACTGGAATCATGCTGAAAGCAACTGGGAAGAAGTGGGAGTAACTGGGAGCATGCTGGGGGTGATTGGGATAAACTGGGACAGAAAGGGAGTCATGGGGATTATATTGGAGTCGTGCTGGCATTGACAGGGAGCAACTAGGATCACACAGGGGGCCACTGGCATCATACTGGGAGTGACTGGGAGTGACTGCGATGAGACTGCAAGTGATTGGGATCATAGTGGGAGTGGCTACAACCATACTGGGATTATGGTGGGTGTGAATGGAAACTTACTGGGGGTTACTGGGAGCTACCAGGCCCATGCTGAGAGCCTAATGGGGATACACTGGGATACACTGGGAGCAACTGGGAATGGCAGGGTGCATGCTGGTGACAATAGGCATGTACTGGCAGTGGCTGGAATAAAACCGGGGGCAACTGAACCATGCTGAAGTAACTGGGAGTGCCTGGGAATGGCTACGAGAATGTTCAGAACAACTGGGATATACTGGGAGTGTCTGAGACCATGTGGGCGGTGACTGGGACCAGACTGCGAGCGACTGGGAATGTGCTGGGGGGAACTGGGACCACAATGGGGACAACCGGGGCAAGTGTGAGTGACTGGGGCCCTGCTGGGAGAGACTGGGATAATACTGGACTCATACTGGGAGTGGCTGTGACTATGCTAGGGGCAGCTGGGAGAACTGGGAACGCATTGGATAAGAACTGGAGTGACTGGGCTCATACTGGAAGCAACAGGGATCAGGCAGGGAATGAGGGGAAGTGACCAGGCTCATACTGGCAGTGACTGGGCTCATACTGGGAGCAGCCATTCCCAGCACCGACACCCCCGAACCCCTTTCCCGGCCATCCCGCCCCTCCAGCCCCCAGCATCCCCCGCCGGGGTCCCGGCAGTGCCAGGGGTCCCCCCTCTCGGGGTCCACGCTTTGGCCCTCTGGGGCTCTCCTCTCTCTGGGGTCCCGCTCAGGGAAGCCCCGGCTCTCCCAGGGGTCCCCAAAAGCAGTGTCCCTCCACCCCCGCTGCTCCTGCGCGGTCCCCACGTGGCCCCAGCAGAGCTCAGAGGGTCCGGCCCGGAAAGCCCAACTCCCACTGCGGGGGGAACCCGCATCCCCCCGGCCCCCGCCGGGGCTCTGCCGGCACCGCCAGAGGGAACCGCAGAAACACCTCCCGGGGACCCCCCGATGTCATCCCGAGGGGCATCTGCGGCTTAGCTATGGATCCCTGCAAGCTCCAAACATTCCCCCCCAAGAAAACCCCAAACCCAGGGACCCCCCGGGATATTTGGGGCCAGCTCCCCCTCCCCGGGCACCTGCGGGATGGGGGCGATGGTGCCGGGGGGGCTGCGAGTTCAGGGAGCGCAGGGGCCGCCGCTTCCTCCTCTCCTCTTCTCTTTTCTGCTTCCTGCTGCCGCTCCGCCTCTTCCTCCCTCCTTCCTCCTCCTCCCCCGTTCCCCGAACCCGTCGCAGCCCGCGGGAGGAGCGGGGATGGAGCCGGGACAGGTCGGGATGGGCAGCGCGGAGCTCTCGGCTGCTCCCGCCCGCTGGGGACGGGGGGAACCCAGCCCAGGGAAAAGGAGAGGGAAACTGGGAAAACTGGGGTCGAAGATCCAACCTGGGCCTTGGTGGGGACCCTGGATGGGGACTTCCAGCCCTTTTGGGAAGTCTGTACCTCTCAAGTACTTCTGCAACAGGGGAATAAAGAGGGAAATGCGGCCAGGAAATTGGGATAAAAAGGATGCTGTGAACCTAAAAATCTGAGAGATCCCAGGAGAAATGCCCCATGGCTTCTCCCTTTATTCAAACAAAGTTACAGGACTCCTCTGTCTCCTTTTTGGACATAAACCTCTGGTGTTTGTGAATTAGTTTTCCTGAGACTAAGAAAGTCAACAGCATTAGAAAACAAGCTTTGGGCACTGGAACTAGAAGAGCTCAGGCAATCCATTTGATTGGAATCAGCCCTCTCTTTCTGACATGTGAGCAATGCCATGAAATTTCCTACACCAGGGAAACAGGGAGCTCTGGCAGCAGCAGCTTCACACACAGCAATGACACAGAACAGGGCAGGGCAAGTGATAATAGCAATAATAGCAATAATAATAATAATAATTAATAGAGGTAGTAAAAATGCTACCATACTTATACTAGGTTTGCATGGCCTGGTTTTGGAAAGGCGAAGGCTCTAGGAGTGCCTTCTGTGACAGGCTGCTGGAAGCAGCTGCTCCTCCATGTCCTGCAGAGCCAAGGCCAGCTGGCCAAGGCTGGGCCAGTTAGAAATGGTGGTAATGCCTTTGGGATAACAGATCTAAGGAAAAGAAAGTAAGTTATCGTGTAGTGGTAACTGTGGCCAGGGAAAAGCAGGGTGAGAACATGTGAGAGGAACAACTCTGCAGACACCCAGGGCAAGGCAGGGCAGGGCAGGAGAAGGGGCAGGGGCTGCTCCAGGTGCTGGAGCTGATTCCCCTGAGATTCCATGGTGCAGTCCATGCTGAGGCAGCTGGGCCCCTGCAGCCCATGCAGGGCACAGAGTGCAGAGATGCACCTGCAGTGCCTGGAGGAGCTGGAGTTGGGGGATGCCTGAGCAGAGGCTGTGACCCCATGAGAAACCTGTGCTGGAGCAGGGACCTGGCAGGGACCTGCAAAGCTGTGGAGAGAGGGGCCCACACTGGAGCAGGGTCCTGGTAGGACTTGTGAGCCCCTGGAAGAGTGACCCACATTGCAGCAGTTTGTGAAGAACTGCTGTCCCTGAGATGAACTCACCTTGGAGAAGTTGATGGAGGAGTGTCTCCAGGAGGGACCCCATGGTGCAGCAGGGGAACGACTCCTCTCCCCGAGCAGCAGGAGAAACAACAACTGACCATAAACCCCATTCCCTGTCTTCCTGCACACAGTGGGGGAGGAGGTAGAGCAGGGAAGGAGGGAGGGATGGGCAGAAGTTGTTTTTAAAGCTCTCTTTTACTTCTCACTATCCTGTTCTGAGTTTGATTGCAATAAATTCAATTAGGATCTCTAATTTTAAACCTGTTTTGCCCATGATGGCATTTTCTGAGTGATCTCTCCCAGTCCTTATCTCAACCCATGAACCCTTCATTATATTTTCTCTCTGGAGGGGAGTGAGAGAGCAGCTTTGCTGGGTGCCTGGCATCCAGCCAGAATACACTGACCTTCCTTTTCTTCACACTTTCTTTCTTGGTGTGTTCAGTGGAGAGGCTCAGTGGGGCTTTGATGGAGGGAGTGAAGGTGGCAGGGAGTAGCAGGACAGGAGCTGCAGGGATGTGGGACAGGCATCAGAGGGGCCCAAGCAGCTGGCAGGGGGCAAGGCCTGTCCCCCTGCTCCAGCAGCAGCCCCGTGCCCTGCCCAAGGCGCTCCCACCAGGGGCTGGGCCCCAGAGGCAAGGGGACACCCCAGTCCCGGGGGTGACGTTTCTGCTCCGACCCTCGTCCAGTCAGGCTCCCCCAGCATGTGCAGTGACCGCTGGCACAGCTGCACTGGAACACCGGGACCTGCTGGGGACACTGAGAGCTGCCCCCACTGTGACACTGCCCCTGTGGTGTCACAGGCACCAGAGCACATCCCAGCCCTGCTCCCTGTGATGTCACAGGCCCTATGAGTGTCCTGAGTGTGGGAAGAGCTTCAGCCAGAGCTCAGCCTTGATCAGACACCAACAGAGGCACCGGTAAGGAAAGCCCTGCCAGTGCCCCGAGTGCGGGAAGAGCTCTGTGCTCTCCTCCAGCTCCATCTCCCATGGGAGGATCCGCGTTGGATGATCCCCAGTGAACCCCGGTGGGCAGAGCCCCGGTGATGCGTGGTGCCACTGATCCGTGTAGGGAACACACCTGACTGGGGGGCTCCACCTCTTCCTGGCTCCCTGTGGCCTTGATCTCCTTTTCGTTTCTCTTTTTTCTTTCAAAACACCCAAAACTGGGGTAAAAATAAAGATGCTGAACTAAGACAAGGATGGGGACATGGTGGGGACATGCCCATGGACAATGACATGGGAGGATCTTCCAGGGGATGTGGGGGATGCTGGTTTTGAGGGACTTGAGGGTTCTTGGGAGGGACTTGGGGACCCCAGGCCGAGCAGCTCCGGTTGATTTGGGATACCCTGGCAGAGGTTCTGGGGCAGCTGCTCAAGGACCCCCTGCCCTGGACCTATCCCCATGTCCCCCCTACTAGTCCCGGTGTCCCCTGTCCCAGGTCCCCCTCTCCCCACTGTCCCCCTCACCCTGCCTGTTCCCGTGTCCCTCCTATCCCAGCCCCATCCCTCTCCCAATCCCGGTCCGGATCCCATTTCCGATCTCATTCCAATGTTCTGTCCCGCTCTCATATTCCCACTCCTCGTTCCCATATTCCCGGTTCCTTGTTCCCGGTGCCATTCTCGGTCTCTGTCCTCCTTCCCTGTCCCCATTCCCGGTTCCATTCCCGGTCCCCGTCGCCTCTCGCCGGACGCCGCCGCCATAGCCCCGGCCCCGCCCACTCCCGCTCACCAATCACAGCGCGAGAACGTTCTGATATTTGTATAACCCCGCCCACCAGTTTGCCCTGCTCCCGCCAGGCTGGAGCCGCGTCCGGGCGCTGTTTCCGCCCAGTGCTCCCAGTAGGAGCGATTCTGGGAGGGATCCTGCTCCCAATTCCTTCCCGGTGCTCCCAGGATCGCTCCCAGGATCGTTCCCAGGATCGCTCCCAGGATCGCTCCCGGTGCTCCCAGGATCGCTCCCAGTGCCGCGCGGGGCGGGGCCGCTTTGGGAAACCCCCAGGGCACAGCGCGGCTGCTTTTGGGGTGTCGGCACCTGCCCGGGCCGGGCTGGGAGCGGAGGAGCAGCGGCAGGAAGAGGACGGAGAGAGGAGGAGGAAGAAAAGGGAAAGGGAAAGGAAAGGCAGGAGCGGGAGGAAGAGGAGCAGCAGCAGCAGAACCACGCGGATCCCCCGCCCGCAGCTGCCCCGGCTCCGCCGGCATCGCCCCCAGCCTGGAAGCCGCAGGTGAGCGGGGAGGGGGAGCTCGCCCCAAATCCATTGGGGGGGGGTGGGGGTGGCTCCGGGAGGATTTTTTTGTGGGGCAGGGAATGTTTGGATCTTGCAGGACCCAAAGCCGAGCCGGAAATGGCCCCTGGGGGATTCTTGGGGGGTCCCACGTGGTGATCACCCGGTACCGGCGGGGTGGGGGAGCGATATCGTTTCCGGGGATTCCCGGGGAGGGACTGAGGTGGAACGCGGGAGCCCCAGAGTGGAGAGAGCGCAGAGGGGCGATCCTAGTGATCGGGGTCTCCCGGCAGCCTGGAGAGGTAGAGGGGGCTGGAGATGAGTGGGGTCCGGGACCCGCAAGGCTGAAAGGAGTGGTGAATTCTCGAGCTGGACTTGGGCAGCGGGACCATCAAACCCAATGCACTCAGCCCTTGCTTTCCCTCCCAAACCAGGATTTCCCATTGCCAAAACTAGGCCGGATGGAGGAGGAGGCTGTGAGGAAGATGTTCCAGGAGCCCCAGGCAGGTGAGGAGGAAGTCACTGCCCCTTTCCCCCTCTCTCCTGCTCCATCTCCCAGTCCAGCATTGTCCCCGACTGCAGGACAACCCCGCTGCCGACGCCGTCCTGCCGGGGACGCATTGGGGGCATCTCCTTCCCCTTCCCTGTGGCATGGAGGCACATCCCATCCTGTCCTTGTCCTTCCTCCCCCAGACAAGGAGCTGAGGCTGCAGAGCAGGGAGGACAAATCCCCACAGCACGAGCTTGTGGAAGAGGCCATTTTCAGCAGCTCCACAGCACAGGAATCCAACAGGGAGGAAAAGCCCTGCAGATCCCACAAGAGGAGGGGTTGCAAAGGCAGAGCATGGGGATCTGAGGTGGTAAGAGCCACCGTGGGCCCGGAAGACGTCCGGAGATCCAGCCAGAGCTCGGAGCTGGGGGTCCATGAGCAGCTCCACGATGGGGAGAAGCCCTACAGATGTGGAGAATGTGGCAAGTACTTCACCCAGAGCTCAAACCTGATCCGCCACCAGAAGATCCACACTGGAGAAAGGCCCTATGAGTGTGGGGAGTGTGGGAAGAGCTTTCAGAGGAGCTCCACTCTCCTCATGCATCAGCGGACGCACACAGATGAGAGGCCCTACGAGTGTCCCCAGTGTGGGAAGAGGTTTCAGAGAAGCTCTCATCTCCTCAGGCATGAGCGGATTCACACGGATGAGAGACCTTTCTGCTGCTCTGACTGTGGGATGGGCTTCAAATGTAACCATGACCTCATCAAGCACCAGCGCATCCACACTGGGGAGAGGCCTTACGAGTGTTCTGAGTGTGGGAAGAGATTCACCCAGAGGTCAAACCTGATTGTCCACAAGAGAACCCACACTGGTGAGAAGCCCTACAAGTGTGGAGAATGTGGCAAGAGCTTCAGCCAGAGCTCTGAACTAAAGCATCACCAGAGGATCCACTCTGGAGAACGGCCCTACAAGTGTGGGGTGTGTGGGAAAAGCTTCAGTCGGAGCTCCAACCTGATCATCCACCAGCGGATCCACACTGGGGAACGGCCGTATGAGTGTGGGAAGTGCCAGAAGAGGTTTCAAATCAGCTCCAGTCTCCTCCTACATCAGCGGATTCACACGGATGAGAGGCCCTTCCGCTGCCCCGACTGTGGGAAGGGCTTCAACCTCAACTCCACCCTCGTCACCCACCGGCGAATCCACACTGGGGAGAGGCCCTACGAGTGTAGCCAGTGTGGGAAGAGATTCAGGCACAGCTCAGCCTTGACCCAGCACAAACGGAGGCACCTGTAAGGGAAGCCCTGTGAATGCCCTGAGTGTGGGAAGAGCTTCGTGCCCTCCTCCAACTCCATCACCATGAGAGGATCCTCACTGTATGATCATCAGTGAGCCCTGTTGGGAAGAGTCCCGGTGATCTGTGCTCCCAGTGCTCCGTGTTGGGAAGACACCTTGCTGGGGGGCTCCACCTCTTCCTGCCTTCCTTTTGCCTTCATTTTCTTTCATTTCCCTTTGTCCTTTCAAAACACCAAAAACAGGGATAAAAACAAAGATGTTGAACTTAAACATGGATGTGGACATGGGGGAATCTTCCGGGGGATATGGAGGATGCTGGATTTGAGGGAGTTGAGGGCTTCTGGGAGGGACTTGGGGGTTGCTGAGGGTTTGGGAACCCCAGGCTGAGTGTCTTTGGCTGTGCTGGGAGACTGTGGCCGAGGTTCTGGGGTAGCTGATCAAGGCCACCCTGCCCTGGACCTCCACCAGAACACTGCAATGATGGGAGGGAATGGACATCCTTGTCCCCAGGAATGAAATCCCAGCACCTCCAGGGTGTTGGGGGCAGCTGAGAGGTGACAACAGGGAGAGGAAAGTCGGACAGAGTTACCCCTCTCCAAAGCTGCACTCCAAAATCCCTGTGGCTCGAGAGGGGGACGGATCCACACAGAGGAGGGGTCGACATATGAGCCCCCCAGAAATAGGCAGGGGGCTTGAGGCCCCCTCCTACCTAAGAGGGAGTTCTTCAGACTCTGTGCAGTGGGAGAGGGGTGGGAAGGGGGGAGGTCTGGGGTCCGAGAAGAGGAGGAACGTGAGGAAGAGGGGAGGAGGAGCAGGAAGAAGAGGAGGAGCAAGAAAAGAAGAGAGAGAGGTGGAAAGGAAGGAGCAGTGGGAGGAAAAGGAGGAGTAGGAAGGGCAGGGAGTAAAAAAAGAGAGGAAAGAGGAGGAACAGCAGCAGAACCATGCAGTTTCCTCGCCGCCTGCTGAGGTCGCTGCGCCGGCACACCCTGGCCAAGGTTCTGGGTCAGCTCACCAAGGACCCCCTGTCCTGGACATATCCGCATGTTCCCCTGGCCTGTTTTCCAGTATACCCAGTTCCAGATCCCCCACTCCCTGCTGTCAGCTTCCCACTCTGGTTCCCATATCCCTCCTGTCCCAGTCCTGTCCCACTCCCATCCCATTTCGGATCCCATTCCCAGTCCTTTTCGCATTTCCGATCCGGGTCCTATTTTCCTTATCCTCATCTCAATTCTTTACCTGGTGGCTGTTTCCTTATTCCCACTCCTCATATTCCTATTCCCGGTCCCTATCCGTATCCTGTATTTCCAGTCCCATTCCCGATCCCTGTCCCCATTCCCGGTCCCTGTCCCCATTTCCAGTCCCTGTCCCCATTCCCGGTCCCTGTCCCCATTCTCGATCCCTGTCCCCATTCCCGGTCCCTGTCCCTATTCCCTATCCCCATTCCCGATCCCTGTCCCCATTCCCGGTCCCTGTCCTCTCTCACCGGACGCCGCCGCCATCGCTCCAGCCCCACCCCCGGCCTCACGTGACCGGGGAAACCCCGCGCTGGTCCCGCCCGCCAATCACAGCGCGCGATCGCTCTCGGATTTGCATAACCACGCCCACCAGCTGGCCACGCCCACCGCCGGCTGCAGCCGCGTCCGGGCGCTGTTTCCGCCCAGTTCCCTGCCAGTGCTCCCAGTAGGAGCGATACTGGGAGGGATCCTGCTCCCAATTCCTTCCCGGTGCTCCCAGGATCGCTCCCAGGATCGCTCCCAGTGCCGCGCGGGGCGGGGCCGCTTTGGGAACCCCCCAGGGCACAGCGCGGCTGCTTTTGGGGTGTCGGCACCTGCCCGGGCCGGGCTGGGAGCGGAGGAGCAGCGGCAGGAAGAGGACGGAGAGAGGAGGAGGAGGAGGAGGAAAAGGAAAAGGGAAAGGCAGGAGCGGGAGGAAGAGGAGGAGCAGGAACAGGAGGAGGGGGAACAGCAGCAGCAGCAGAACCACGCGGATCCCCCGCCCGCCCGCCCAGCCCGGAGGCCGCACCTTCCCCGGCTCCGCCGGCATCGCCCCCAGCCTGGAAGCCGCAGGTGAGCGGGGAGGGGGAGTGATGGCCGAAAGATAGGCCGGAAATAAATCCCCATAGACCGGTGTCTATAGAGGAGGTATTTCTTTATTGCAGCGCTGGCGATGAGAGTCAGGGATTGCTTCTCCTGACTCACCCACCCTTGTCAAGTGCTGTGGTACATTTATACATTTAATGTTGCTTTTGTCATTACAGCATCACTGCATACATCCCAGAAATCATTTTTATAGCATGATCTCATGGGTATTAGATAATGTCTTGTACTGTGCTTGCGCTTCCCCACTGCGAGGGTCTTCGAGGGTCCTTGGTGAAGGCTTCTAAAGTCTTCTTTGCACTTGAACTTTTCAGCTTTGTCTTAGACGCATGTGTAGTTATGATGCTTCTTGGTTTATCTGGTCTTAACAGGTCTAAATTCTTTGTTTTGTGCCTAATTGGCTTGTTCTTTAGCCAATTTCTCGTTAGTACACTTCTCTATCTCTGAAACCATACACCTGGTGAGTTTTTTCTCTGCTTTTGTCTATTCAGCATTTAAGTATCTAGGTAGGCAAATACTGGCCATTAAATTGTATAAAAAAGTTAGTTATATAGGTATCAGAAGTTATGATTCAGGTTATAGAAGTATAAGGGTATATAGGTATAAAAGCTACATATTCAGGCTACATAAATAAAAACTATGGTTCTGGCTATATAAGTATAAAAAGTTATGCTTCAGTTTATATTGATAAGAATTCAGGATTGAGGTTATATTGATATTAGGTTACATAGATATTTTATAACTCAAGCTAGATAAGCACCTTGTATCTGTAATCTAGGTTATATAGGCATCAGGAGCTCACCCCAAATCCATCGGGGGGGGTTTCCGGGAGGGTTTTTTTGGGGGGCAGGGAATGTTTGGATCTTGCGCGGCCCCAAAGCTGAGCCAGAAATGTCCCGTGGAGGAATCTTGGGGGGGTCTCACATGGCGATCGCCCGGTACCGGCAGGGAGGGGGTTGATACCGGTTTTGGGGATCCATGGAGGGAAATGCAGGAGTGGAGAAAGCGGCAAGGGGCAATCCTGAAGCCGGGGGACCCTGGCAGCCTAGAGGGGTGGTGGGAACTGCAGATGAGGGGGGTCCGCGAGCCTCAAGGCTGAAAGGGGTGGTGACTTCTCAAGCTGGACTTGGGCAGAGGGACCATCAAACCCAATGCTCTCAGCCCTTGCTTTCCCCCACAAACCAGGATTTCCCATTCCCAAACTTTGGCCGGATGGAGGAGAAGGATGCCCGGAGGAAGAGGAAGATGCGAAAGGAGCCCCAGGCAGGTGAGGAGGAAGTCACTGCCCCTTTCCCCTTCTCTCCTGCTCCATCTCCCAGGCCAGCATCGCCCCCGACTGCAGGACAGCCCTGCTGCCGACGCCGTCCTGCTGGGGACGCATTAGGGACATCTCCTTCCCCTTCCCTGTGGCATGGAGGCAAATTTCATCCTGTCCTTTCCTTCCTCCCCCAGACAAGGAGCTGAGGCTGCAGAGCAGGGAGGACAAATCCCCACAGCAGGAGCTTGTGGAAGAGGCCGTTCTGAGTGGCTCCACAGCACAGGAATCCAACAGGGAGGAAAAGCCCCGCAGATCCCACATGAGGAGGGGCTGCAAACGCAGAGCACAGGGATCCGAGCAGGAAAAACCCACCCTGTGCCAGGAGGGCAGCCGGAGATGCAGTCAGAGCTCAGAGCTGGGGGTCCCTGGGCAGCTTCATAACGGGGAGAAGCCCCACAAGTGCTCGGAATGTGGAAAGATGTTCCACCAGAGGTCCCACCTGATCCGCCACTGGAGAGTCCACACTGGGGAAAGGCCCCACAAATGTGTGGAGTGTGGGAAGAGCTTCAGTGAGAGATCCCACCTTATCCGCCACATGCGAATCCACACGGGGGAATGGCCCTACAAGTGTGGGGAGTGTGGGAAGAGCTTCAGAGACAGCTCTGAACTGATGGTCCACCAGAGGCTCCACACGGGGGAACGGCCCTATGAGTGTGGGGAGTGTGGGAAGTGCTTCCGCCAGAGCTCAGATCTGAGTGTCCACCAGAGGATCCACACGGGGGAACGGCCCTATGAGTGTGGGGAGTGTGGGAAGAGCTTCAGCCAGAGGTCACACCTGATCTGCCACCAGAGGATCCACTCTGGAGAACGGCCCTATGAGTGTGGGGAGTGTGGGATGAGCTTTAGGAACAACTCCCACCTGATTGTCCACCAGAGGATCCATACAGGGGAGAGACCCTATGAGTGTGACATATGCAGGAAGGCGTTTCAGACCAGCTCCAGGCTCCTCAGGCATCAGCTGATTCACAGAAGTGAGAGGCCCTTCTGCTGCCCTGACTGTGGGAAGAGTTTCAGATGCAACACTGACCTTGTCATGCACCGGCGCATCCACTCCGGGGAGACGCCCTATGCGTGTGAGGAATGTGGGAAGAGGTTTCAGACCAGCTCTAGTCTCCTCAAGCATCAGCGGATTCACATGGATGAGAGGCCCTTCCGCTGTCCCAACTGCATGAAGGGCTTCAAACGCAACTCTGACCTCGTCAAGCACCGGCGCATCCACACTGGGGAGAGGCCCTACAAGTGTTCAGAGTGTGGGAAGACCTTTCAGAGGAGCTCCCATCTCCTCAGGCATCAGCGCATTCATACAAATGAGAAGCCCTATGAGTGTTCAGACTGCGGGAAGAGCTTCTCACAGAGGTCAACGCTGACCAGACACCAACGGAGCCAGCACTAAGGGAAGCCCTGTGCATGCCCTGAGTGTTGGAAGAGCTTTGTGCATTGCTCCAGCTCCATCCCCTATGGGAGGATCCGCGTTGGATGATCCCCAGTGACGCCCTTGGGCAGAGCCTTGGTGATCTGTGGTGCCACTGATCAGCGTTGGGAATACACCTGACTGAGGGGGCTCCAGCTCTTCCTGGCTCCCTGTGGGCACCTGGACACATCCACAGTCCAACACCAGAAATCAGTTGAGGAGATTGGATTTGTCAACTTCCGACCCAAAAAAAAATCTCACTTTTTGCATCTTCTGGTGGCATCAAGCAACACTGGATGGCCTTGGAGGTCTTCTCCAACATAAATTCATAATTTTAATTTTCCCTAACCCACCGGCATCTTCCACAACCAAATGGGGACAGACTGGGGCAAAACCCATGATTTTGGAGACAGTGAGGTGGAAACCCCTCCTAAAAAGGTTCTTCCCACCCACCCAGGCACATGGCTGCTCATCTGGCAGGGACACGTAAATCCTTTTGTTTTGGCCTTGGTTTTCTATAGCTTTCTGTTCATCCTTTCGAAACACCTGAAATTGGGGCAAAAATAAAGATGTTGAACTAAGGCATGAATGGGAACATGTTGGGAACAATGATGTGGGTGGGGACATGGAAATGAATGGGGACATGGATAAGGTTGGAGACATGAGGGAACATGGACACTGGTGGGGACATGGAAATTAATGTGGACATGGGTAACATAGATGGGGGCATGGGGGGACATGGACCTGGATGGGGACATGGCCATGGGTGAGGACATGGGGGAACATGGAAGGGGACATGATGGGACATGGCCATGGGTGGGATATGAGGGAACATGGACATGCCTGGGGACATGGGCAAGGGTGGAGACATGGGGGGACATGGACACTGATGTGGACATGGAAATTAATGGGGACATGGGGAACATAGATGGAGGCATGGGGGGATAATGACATGGGTGAGGATATGGGGGGGACATGGACATGGCGTGAGTGGGGATATGGGGAACACAGATATGGATGAGGACATGGAGGGGACAATGGCATGGGTGGGAACATTGGGGAACATGGAAATGGATGAGGACATGGGGAACACATAAGGGGACATGAACTGGCAAAGTATCAGTGCCACTGCAGTGCCACTAAAGTGCCACCACCATCATCATCTTGGCCATGGTGAAGCACTGCCGATGCAATTCCTGCCACCACATCCCCATTGTCACCACTGCAGTGTCCCAGCTGAATGTCACCACCCACCAGGGTGGGACGGAGAACTTGTCCTAGCTGGTGACAAGTTGCCCAGAGGAGAGCGACAGCCACCAGGGTATCGCAGGGCCACCAGGCACAGGGGACCTCACCCTCCCCTGGGGACAGGACAAGGGTCAGTGTCACCCATGGGGTTATGTTGCCCCACACTGGGTGTCACTGGAGGCGTCCTGGTGGCAGTGTTTCCACAGGTGTGGCGACATTGTCCCCCTAATGTGCTTCCTGGTGACATCGTGTCGCCTCCCCTCTGTATGTCCCCTTCCCTCTGTGTGTCCCCATCTCCCCCGTGTGTCTCTGTCCCTTTCTCTGTGATGCTGACAGAACTTAGGTCACAGTTACAAGGTGCTTATATAGCTTGGGTTATAATATATCTATGTAACCTAATAGCAATTTAAACAAAATCATTACTTTTTGTAATTATAACCTGAAGCATATCAATAGAACCTGAAGCATAACTTTTGACATATACTCTGAATCATAACTTTTGATACCTACATAACCTGATACTTACAGAACCCGAATCTTAAATTTTGATACCTATCTAACCTGGTATGAAAAACTTTTTATACCACGTAATGGCCAGTATATGGTTAACTAGTTGCTTAATGCTGAATGAACAAAAAGAGAGAAAAAACTCATCAGGTGTGTGGTTTCAGGGATAGGTAAGTGTAGTACTAACCAGAAACTGGCAAGTGCAAATGCAATTAGTCACAAAAAGAATTTAGGCTGCTTAGGACCAGATGGCCCAAGAAATCCAGTAACTGCACATGCCCCGAAGACAAAGTTGAAAAGTTCAAGTGCAAAGAAGATTTTGGAAGCCTTCACCAAAGACCCCCAAAGACCCTCAAATAGGGGAAGCGCAAGCGCAGTGCAAAAGAATTACCTAATAACCCTGAGATCACACATGTAAATTAGTTGCAGTACGTATGTGATGATGTTGCAATGACACAGCGATGCCCGAAAGGCCGGAAATAAATATCCCCATAGACCGGTGTCTATAGAGCAGGTATTTCTTTATTGCAGCGCTGGCGATGAGAGTCAGGGATTGCTTCTCCTGACTCACCCACCCTTGTCAAGTGCTGTGGTACATTTTTACAGTAAATTATGCTTAATGTTGCTTTTGTCATTACAGCACCACTGCATACATCCCAGAAATCATTTATATAGCATGATCTCATGGGTATTAGATAATGTCTTGTACTGTGCTTGCGCTTCCTCACTTCGGGGGTCTTCGAGGGTCTTTGGTGAAGGCTTCTAAAGTCTTCTTTGCACTTGAACTTTTCAGCTTTGTCTTAGACGCATGTGTAGTTATGATGCTTCTTGGTTTATCTGGTCTTAACAGGTCTAAATTCTTTGTTTTGTGCCTAATTGGCTTGTTCTTGCCAATTTCTCATTAGTACACTTCTCTATCTCTGAAACCATACACCTGGTGAGTTTTTTCTCTGCTTTTGTCTATTCAGCATTTAAGTATCTAGGTAGGCAAATACTGGCCATTAAATTGTATAAAAAAGTTAGTTATATCAGGTTATATAAAAGGTATCAAAGGTTATGATTCAGGTTATAGAAGTATAAGGATATGTAGGTATAAAAGCTACATATTCAGGCTACATAAATAAAAACTATGATTCTGGCTATATAAGTATAAAAAGTTATGCTTCAGTTTATAATGATAAGAAGTCATCATTTGTTGCGGTGGTTCGGAACCAGGAAGGAAGAGGACATCCGGTGGCATGTTCCACGGACAGTTTCCCCCCGAAGCTCCCAAAGGCAGTGGTTTGGACCACCAAAACACGAACCCCAAGTTCCTGCTATTGGTTCCTTGATTTGTCTGTTATGTTTCCCCGCTCTGGGAAATTCCCTGTCACTCCATTGTTCATTCGTTGTTCTCTCTTTCCCCCTCCTCTCCCTAAACCTCATTTGACCATGTACCCCAGCCCCTCCCATGTATTGCCCCTCTGCCCTCAGCTTATTGGGTGTTGTTCCTCCCTTAAATACCGATGTAATGAGCTGCTCTTGGCTCTTGGACCATGTACTCCCTTTGAAGGCAATAAACCGACCGAAATCACATACCAAGAGACCTCCTTCTCTGGAAGTTCTTTGCGGTCTCACCACGCTCCGAGGGCAACATCTCCTCGGACCGAAATGCGGACTAGCTGTGCCCACAGTCGGCACTCCGAGGAAGTCTTCCCGATCGCGAACGACTTCCTAGGGTAGCGCTAGTGCTCCGCCGCTGGTACCAGGGTGGGACCAAAGCAGGGAACACTACAATGATTTAGGTTATATTGATATTAGGTTACATAGATATTTTATAACTCAAGCTAGATAAGCACCTTGTAACTGTAATCTAGGTTATATAGGCATCAATAGCAACACTAAGCAAAATTTACTGTATAAATGTAGCACAGCACTTGACAAAGGTGGGTAAGTGAAGAGGAGCAATCCCCCTCACCACCAATGCTGCAATAAAAAAATACCTCCTCTACAGACACTGGTCCATGGGGATTTATTTCCAGCCTCCCCTTCGGGCATCATCTGTCCTGGTGCTGTTTCTGTATTCGCAGTTCCGTTCCCATATTCCCATCCCCCGTCCTGTTCCCATTATTTCCGGCTATAGCTTGGG
>JAVTVJ010001718.1:0-12950 GCA_034509425.1 Eopsaltria australis | reverse complement strand
GTAGTACACATGAGAGGTATGCTGAGAAAGACTGTTTGAGTAAACTCTGCCTCAAGTAAAGACAATCCCATCCGGGAGGTTGTCTTTGCTCAGAGACCGGGCTGCACCTGGTAGGTGATGCAAAGAGATAGAGAGACCCGATGCATACCTCAAAGAAATCTTGTTTTAAAGTGAACTACTTATGACACTGCGCTTGTATCTGTATCTGCATGTATGTATATACCTCGAAAGTTTAAATTTGATGTAAAGTGTTTGCATGGGAAAAAATTTGGGGTAGAGAATGTTGAAAGTTGGATCTAGTTCTTTTCCTCAGAAATTTTTCTCCCATAAGTTGCTAAGACACAAATGACTAGGTACTCAAGAGAAACAAAGCACAAAGCTAAAGCCTTTCTCCTTGGCAGGGTGGGGTAGAATTGCCCCTCATGGAAGCCGGACCTGACAACGTGAGATTTGGAGAGACTGAAAAGCAAGGGCAGGGGGGAGGTCACACTCTCTTGCTCGGGACCCTCGGAGCTGGACGGTCAGAGCTGCTGTCTGCTGAACCCACGGCCCCCTGAGAAGCCAGCGCGGAGCTGCCAGTCTGTCTGCTGTGAGTCTTTTTCCTCCCTGCCCATCAGGAGCCGACCTGCCTGCCACCAGCCTGTCTCTCCCCCCACTCCTCCTCGCCACTCCGAGTTTCCTCGCTACATTGTGGCAGGGTTTCCCCCCCTGCATGTCCAAACTTCTTACTGTCCCAGCTCCCTGTGTCCGGGGATCCTGCTGTGGCACCGACACCAGCTGCCCTCCCGAGGGTCTGTGGAACAAAAGCTCTCCTTCATCCTTCCGTGCTTCAAGCAGCTGCCATTTGCCGTGTGCTACCTGAGCTCACGCCGGAGCGCCCCCTGCAGGCACCGGGGAAATCATCACACCCAGAGCGCCCCTGCAAGCTGTGACTGGAACTGCACCAAAAAGAAAAGGTGCCTGAAGCCGAGCAGGCTGCCACTGGGTTTCTAGTTCTGTTTGTTGGTTAACGTTATAGTTGTTGTTATTTGTCATCTTTGTTTTAGATATTAGTAAAGAACTGTTATTCCTATTTCCATATCTTTGCCTGAGAGCCTCTTGATTTCAAATTTATAATAGTTCGGAGAGAGAAGGGTTACAGTTTCCCATTCCAAGGGAAGCTCCTGCCTTCCTTAACAGACACCTGTCCTTCAAACCGGGACAGATGGTAATTTCATTGTTCTAAAATTGAAGAGAAAGGGTTGGAAATGTACTAGAGTTAATGAAGGATTATGGTTATATCATAGTAATTTACAGAGCTAGGAATATATGAAAAATGTATAAAAAGAAAAACTCTTTTTGTCATCACCCAACTTTCCGACCGTGCTCCAAGTAGGAAATTGAAAAGAGTCTCAGGAAAGCTGCTGATCTTGACAGCAATCCCTGGCTTCCCTTCTTTTGGGAAGTGTCCTGCAGAGCTGTGCCCAGGCTGGTGTGGAGCAGGGAGCAGCCCTGGCCCACACAGCCCCTCTCAGCAGCAGCAGCAGCAGGTGGTGCCCTGCTCAGGGTGGCTCCTTCCCCCCAGAGCTTCTCCGCCAGCGCTGGCAGCAGCTCCCCGGGCCGGCTGAGAGCTGCCCCTGGCAGGCAGCAGAGTCCCTGGCCCAGCACAGCGGCCTGGGCTGCAGGAGCCTGCTCTGCAGGACAGCCCTGGGCCGCCCTGGCTGCAGCCCCGGCTGCTCAGCCCTGCAGCAGAGCCTGGCACAGGGAGCTGCCTTGGGCTGTGCCTGGCATGCTGCAGCAGGAAAGCCAGCTCTGCCCTAGGGCCACATCCCCCAAACTGCCGCAGCTCTGAGACTGCTCCTGGAAGCTCCTGAAAGCTGTGGCATGTGGCAGCTTCAGGAGATGCCTGCAGCAACTGCAGCTTCTCTTCCCACAGCCAGACCATGACTGTTTCCAGCACTGGGATGATTTCTGCTCTGCTGAGCCCTGAGTGAGCTCTGCTCTGTGCTCCCAGGCCAGGCTGAGTTTAAGCCCTCGGTGCCTCTGTGCTGTGCCCGGGCTGGCTGCAGGCAGTGCCCCAGCCCTGCTGGGCTGTGCACAGGAGCTGCTCCTGGCCAGAGATGTCTCTCTGCAGCGCTGCCCTTGCCAGGAGCTGCCTCTGTGCCAGGAGCCCGGCCCAGCTCAGCAGCACAGACACAGCACAAGCACTGCAATGACCCTCTGGGGCTCTCTGCTGAGCCCTGAACATCAGTCCCTGAGAGGGAGCTGGAGAAACCTGTCCAGAACTCCAAGTCACAATCAAACTCCAAAGTTCCAGAGAGCGTTAATGGGTCCCAGTGAGGGACAGGACTGAGAAAGTGTCCCCAGGCCCCAGGGAGAGCAGGAAATTGGAGGCAGTGATGACAGGTGGGGACAAAGAGAAGGCAAGGCTTAGTGCCCTGGGGCACAGCAGCATCTGTGCCAGCAAGGGCTGTGAGGAGACACCTTGTCCTGAGGCCCTGGGGCCTCCTGGCACAGCCCCAGCAAGGCTGGCCACTGTCACCCCCTTGTCCTGCCCCCAGCATTCCCCCCACACCCCAGTGGCCTCAAGGATCTGCTGCAAGGAGTCCCTGGGGAGCCTTGGTCAGGAATGGCCCTGAGGGGCTCCCAGGGACTGCAGGTTTTTCAAAGGACTTTGGCTTTTGCTTTTGCCTGGGAGTCTCTGAGAGGTTTGTGCAATCATGGCTCCAATTCTCTGCTGTAACTCGGCCCTTGAGAGGCTTTGTCAGTGGGGCTCATTAATGCTCCAAGGTACTGAGGTTAATTTAAGTACTCATTTTTGCCATGGAGTGTCAGAGAGGTTTGTGCAATCCTAGCCTTCAATTATTTACCTTAACGAGTCCCTTGAGAGCTTTGCATTGACACTCAGTGGGGCTCATTCATGCTTTGAGATACTCAAGGTTTTAAGGTACTTTGGATTTTCCTTCTCACACTGAGTCTCTGCGACATTTCCATGCAATCCTGGCCTCCAATTCTCTCCTCCAAGGGGTCCATGAGGAGCCTGTGCTGGGGATTGACCTCAGTGGGACCCATTAATGCCTCGAGACACTTTGGGTTTTTGCTCTGACTTTGACCCCTGGAAAGGTTCCTGCAATCTCCTCTCAGGCCCTGAGCTTCAAGGGCTCAGCTCCAAATGCACCACGGGGCTCATTAGGATCAAGCCACTCCTGACAAACCATGGCTCTGCCTTGATTTCCCTCTGCTCTGGTGCTGTTCATTCATTGGAAGCTTTTTTCTTTCAGTTCAGCAGAAATATTTCAAAGAGCTTCTGATAAATCCATCTTCCTATTTTAAAGGGTGTATTTTTCTCTGTAGAGAAGAGGTGATTGCAGCATTCTGGGACTGCTACTGATCCAGGATCTCTCCTCAGGAGGTGTGGCCTGCTCAGAGAAGCTTTGACTTGAGGTCTGAGCCAGTGTGGACAACCCTGCTCCACATTCCGCAACCCCATCCTGTCTCTCCTCACTCACCTGGCATCTGCTTTGCTCACAGAGCTGCCTGCACTCAGGCAAAGAGGCCTTTTCTTTAATTTTTGTAAGCAATCTAAAACTCCTGAGTCTCCCCACTGAAAACAGACACCCTCCTCAAGTGTGTGCCAAGCCCAAGGTGCCTCCAAGGAGGTTCCCCTTCCCCAAGACAGAAGCATGCAAGGAATGTTTTAGACACAGTGGAAGTTCTACAGTGAACACAAATCCAGAGTTGCTGAAAGCAGAATTCGACCAGCTCCTGAAGGACAGACAGCCTTTGAACTCCTCAAAGCAGCTCAAAGCACGCAGTGGGTTGTTGGGAGGTGTGTGAGTGAGCCAAGAGTGAGGGGAAGGGAAATGCGGAGAGCCCTGGAAGTGCCTGTGTGCAGACAGGCTGTGGGGAAGGGCAGTGCAGCCCTGCCCTGGGCTGGCTGTGAGGGGGGATCCTCATCCCAACCTGCCCTGGGCTGGGTGTGAGGGGGGATCCTCATCCCAACCTGCCCTGGGCTGGCTGTGAGGGGCGATCCTCATCCCAACCTGCCCTGGGCTGGCTGTGAGGGGGGATCCTCATCCCAACCTGCCCTGGGCTGGCTGTGAGGGGGGATCCTCATCCCAACCTGCCCTGGGCTGGTTGTGAGGGGGGATCCTCATCCCAACCTGCCCTGGGCCATTGCAAGGGGCTGTGGCCATGGACACTGCACTGACCCCTCTGCTCCAGCCCCTTGCTCAGGGCTGCTGTCACTGCCCAGAGCCACAGGGGATCCCTTGCTGGGGGCTGGTGCCACGGCCACCTGCCCTGTGCCGCGCTGGCTGGGCAGCCCCCAAGGAAGCAGCAGCAAAGGCCAGTGCCAGGGCCAAAGGTCAGCTCAGGCAGACAGAAAGGGGCAGTGCTGGGCACTGTTTCCATGGCAGCCGTCACTGGGACAGGACACCTGGGTCACCTGGCATGGCAGTTGCCATGGAAACCCGGCTCATTGGGAATATGAGGACAAAGGTTTTAGTAGGGCCTATCACAATAGGAAAAAGGGTGGAGGTTTTAAACTAAAAGAAGGGACATTCAGATAAGAAGAGACAAGGAAGAAATTGTTGATGATGAGGGTGGTGACACACCAGGACAGGTTCCCAGGGAAGCTGGAACCATTCAAGTCCAGGTGGGAGAGGCCTCTGAACAGCCTGGTCTGGTGAAAGATGTCCCTGCTTCTGGCGGGGCTTTGGATGAGATGAGCACTACAGAGCTCTTCCAATCCAAACCATTCTAGGACAGTGTGGGTAGAAGGGGCTGCTCAGTGGACTCCATGCACTCCCTTGACTCCTGGTCTCTGCTGGGCCCCACATTGAGCAGCCAAAGGCAGCCCCTTCTCTGGCCTTGCCCTCCCCCTGCCCCAGGGGCTGACAGAGGATGGGTGGCACAGGTGACCTTTGGGCTTTGCAGGGCTCAGGCACAAGGGCTGTGAAAGGGTCAGTGCTGAGGTCACTCAGTGGGGTGGGGCAGAGCCCAGCCAGAAATCACCCCCTGAAGCAGCAGCTCTGCAGTGCTGGCCACCAGGCCGGCTTGCCAAGGGAGGCTTCTGGCCATGCCCTGGCAGCAGCTGCTGCTGCCAAGGTGCCTTTGGTGTCTCGGGCTCTCCCCGGCACAGCTCCCACCACGGCACTCTGCACTTGTGCCCAACGCCTTCACTGTGTTGGGGCTGGCCTGGGGCTTTCCCTGCAGTGGGATCTCCCCTGGTCCTGGCACAGGAAAGGCCATTCCTGCTGGAGCAGGAGACTCTGCCTTCAGTGGGCTCAAACAACTCCAACAAGGCCCTGTTTGCTTCAGAATTTCTTCCTAGAGCACTATATTCTAATAGTTGTTATTGCTCCTGTACTGTGGAGTAAATAACTCTGGTTAAGATCATTTTGTCTAATGATGATCAGAATCAATCATGCTCGTATTTATATAAATATATCTTCCATCGTTAATCCTGTGGGACAATTTTCATTAAGGATCAGTTCCACCTGTCCAGTCTTTTACACATGAACCTTTGATAAAGTCTAGGGCTGGGATTGGGTTCAGCCATTCCCAGGCTCCGCTCACAGGAGTTTGGAAAGCCTGGGGATTTGGGATCTATGGAGAGTGTTGGGGGTTCCTTTCTACACTTCGAGACCCAATGGGTGCTTCTCTAATCAACTTTGACTGAAGCTCCCACTGTGCCCATGACAGGAACCCCTGTGAGTGTCTGTGACATCCCAGGTCTTTGGCAGCCTGGAGACTCCTGGAATGTCCCCATGGAACACCTCTGAGAGCCTATGAAAAATTGGCTCCTCAGCAGGCAACCATCACCAGGCTCCATTGCCATGGTCAGTTTCCATGGCAACCATCACCAGGCCCCTTTGCCATGGTCACTCCCTTGGCAGCTCCATGGGGATCCGATGCCAGGCGTGGCTGCCATGGACACCAGCTCAGGCCTGGAGTCAGAATCCGTTGCCATGGCAACCATTTGCGGTCCCATCCCGAGGGTCATGGGATCACAGAACCCCAGAATTGGCTGAGCTGGGAGGGACCCACCAGGATCCTTGAGTCCGAACCCTGGCCCTGCACAGGACACCACAACAATCCCAGCCTGGGCCTGGCAGTGGTGTCCAAACTCTGCTGGAGGTCAGACAGCGTTGGAACTGTGATCCCTTCCCTGGGGAACCTGGGCAGTGCCTGAGCAGCCTCTGGGGAAAAACCTTTTCCTGAGAGCCAACCTAAACCTGCCCCAACTCAGCTCCAGCCGTTCCCTCCAGTCCTGTCCCTGGGCACCAGAGTGAAGAGGTTCCCACAGCCCCAGCCACGGACCCGCTCCCAAGGCTGTTGCCGTGGCAGCCAGGGCTGGAAACAGCTGTGATGCTCGGATTCCAAGGGCTGGGATTCAGGAATGGGATTCCCCAATTTTCTGCTCCTGCTAAAACCGCACTGCCGCTCGCTCCCCTCCCCGTCCCATGGAAAGCACTAGTAGCAAATATCCCAGGCTGGGATAAAAACAATTTACTGGGAAAAGCAATGGGATAAGGAACAAAGAGGAACGGCAACAATATTGATAACAGAAGGGACAAGACAAACAAATGATTTACAGGCAAATCTGGGGAAACACGGACCGGATCTTCCTGACCCTGCATATTCTTCCATCCAGAAAGGAAACCCTTCTCCTTGGGAGAGTCCCTTTCCCTGTCCCTGCAAATGACCTGAGGTGGGATTGAATATAATGATGAGGGCATGGTCAGATCATCATGTTCTTTGATTCCACCTCAAACCACTACCAGCGTCAGGGAAAGGGACAGGCGTCTTTCCAATGTGGAGCACAGGGAATGTTGGTCACCAAGGCTCTGCCAAATGTGGGTCCTCTGATGGGGGATCGAAGTTGAAGCAGCAGATGTAGCTTTTCCTGCAGTCATGGTGCTCACAGGGCTTCCCTTATGGGTGGCTCCGTTGGTGTCTGGTCAAGGTAGAGCTGCTGGAGAAGCTCTTTCCACACAGGAGACACTTGTAGGGCCTCTCCCCGGTGTGGATGCGCCGATGGATGACAAGGCTGCTCTTGTGCTTGAAGCCCTTCCCACAGTCGTGGCAGCGGAAGGGCCTCTCCTCAGTGTGAATCCGCTGGTGCAGGAGGAGATTGGAACTGGTCTGAAACCTCTTCCCACACTCGGGACACTCGTAAGGCCTCTCCCCTGTGTGGATGCGTCGGTGTACGATCAGGTGGGAGCTCTGGCTGAAGCTCTTGCCACATTCCAAACACTCGTAGGGCCGTTCTCCAGTGTGGATGTTCTGATGGATGAGAAGGCTGGAGATGCTGATGAAGCCCTTGCCACATTCCCCACACTCATAGGGCCGATCCCCAGTGTGGATCATCTGGTGACGGATCAGGGTAGATCGCCAGCTGAAGCTCTTCTGACACTCCAAGCACTTGTAGGGCTTCTCCCTAGTGTGAAGCTGTTCATGGACCACCAGCTCTGAGCTCTGGCTCGATCTCCAGCCGCCTTCCTGGCACAAGGTGGCTCTTTCCTCCTTGGAGCACCCTGGGCTGGCTTTGGAGCCCCTCCTCCTGCGGGATCTCCAGGGCTTTTCCTCTATGTTGGATTCCTGCACCATGGAGCTGCTCAAAACGTCCTCTTCCATGAGGTTCTGCTGCGGGGATTTGTCCTCCGTTGTCTCCATCCTCAGCTCAGTGTCTGGTGGAGGAACAACAAGGAGAGGATGGGATTTGCCTCCGTGCCAGAGGGAAGGGGAAGGAGATGCCCCCAATGCGTCCCCGGCAGGACGGCGTCGGCTGCGGAGTTGTCCTGCAGCCGTGGGTGATCCTGGGCTGAGAGATGAAGCAGGAGAGAGGGGGAAAGGGGCACTGACTTCCTCCTCACCTGCCTGGATGTCCTGAGACATCTTCCTCTTCTTCACAGCCTCCTTCTCCATCTGGCCAAGATTTGGGAATGAGAAATCCTGGTTTCGGGGGAAAACAAGGGATGAGCACGAAGAGTTTGAAACTCCCTCTGTTTAGTCCCTCTCTAGAAGTCACCAGGCATCTGGGGTTCTGTACTAGTTTGAAAGCAAACCAGTGAGATATTCCAAGACAGAACAAAAACCTAATAGGAAAATTAAAAAAATTCCAGAAAACTCTGGCTTAAACTGGCAGAGTTAGGGTATGACCTGACACGCTGTTGGTCAGGGTGGTGGTAGCAGTCCGATGGTGGCTGCAGTCCTCTTGGAGTAACAAATGTGATTCTATCAAGGCAGTGATCCTGTAGTGAAGTCTGGTCCTGTTCTGGAGGTCCAGTGCTGATTATGGAGCTCTTGTCCTCTGGGAATCCAGTGGATAGTGCTGCCCATGGTGTTGCAAACCTCACCTTATATCCAGGTAGCAATGCTTGGTTCCTCCCCCTGGCTGGAGCATCTCACAATGGGATGATGTCATTTTATGAGTCATGCAGTGATGTTTGATGGGCCATTAGCAGAAGATTGCCCCTGCAGGGAGTTATCAGGGATGACTCATGGAAGAGATAAAGAACACTGCCCCACCTGTTTCTAACAACTTCTAAAGATGGTGATGGAATACATACTTTTGGTAACCTAAGACTGTGGGGTAACCCCTGCTCAGGAGGAGTGAACACCACCCCCCTTACCCAGACTGGCTCAGGTGTGAAACCCCCACCCCGAGAAGGCCAGACACACACAGGGGACAGTGTCACACCTGCCCCTCCCCAGGAGAGGTCTCTGTCCATGTCACTCTCTTGCTCTCCCCCTCTTTTCTCTTTCTTTCCATCTCTCTCTCTACCGCACATTTACTGATCAATCAAATCCACTCCAATTACTTTGGATTTGGTCTCGCATTATCACTTTAACTGGGGCAGAGATGTCCCCCTAAAAATTTTAATAACCAGACTGTGACAATATTTTGGCACAGTGGGTGCAGGGCACTGTTGTCTGACCCCAAGTACCTTTGACAGCACTGTTCCTCCTCTGGGGAGGTTGTGCTTCTTTCTGGAGGAGCCCTTGGAAACTTGGATGCAGCTTCCTCTGAGAGGGGTGTGAGAGAACTTGTGGGGGAAATGGCTGTTGTGGGTGGGCAGTGTAAAGAAAATATTTTCTTGTCCCTCCTTGAAAAATTTGTAAAAATCACTGGAGCAAAGAGAGCAAATGTTACCAGCGGGAATGACAAGGGTCATTCATTGCCCCAGGGGGAGGAGCACAAGGCTGCTAAACATCATCCAAGAAGCCCAGCACAAGGAGCTAAAGCACTCCCAAATTCACAGCCTGGAAGGCTTTGCCAGATGTGAGAATCATTTATCTCTTTGTGCCTATCACCTGTGTGACAGCTACACAGAGCTTTTCCTTCCTTTTAATAATTGGATTCTGGAAAATTTTTGTTTTACCATTATTGGAACCCGTCAGCAGCTGAGCTGGAGCTGTGCGGGAACTGATGAAACTGAGAATTGCCACCATAATTGCTTGTATTGTCAGTTTAATGCCTGTATTAATGTCTGGGATTTGTCTGCATTTTCATCACAAGTGACTTGTAGGAAGAGCAAATATTGCTCAAAGCTTTTTATGTAGAGTTAGATTTGATTTCTGCCAAGTTTATTTTCTCTGCTTCCCAGGGGATTCTCTAGGGGTCTCTGTGCCTTTCACCCTGGGGGAATCTTAGGAGGTTCTTTGGAGGGGTTGTCCCTGTCCCTCTCACCCCAGGCCATTCCCCGGTAGGTCTCAATCTTTCTCACCCCAGGCGATGCTCAGGGGTCTTTGTCCCTCTCACCCCAGGGGATGCTCAGGGGAGTCCATGTCCCCCTTGCCCTGGGGGATGCTCAGGGGGTCTCAATCCCCCTCGCCTCAGGGAATGCTTGTGCAGGGCTGGGGACCAGGGGCTCTGTGTCCCTCTCACCACTGAGTGTGCTTGGGGGCTGAGGGGGCTCTCTCACACCTGGGGAGGCCGGGGGGGGGTCTCTGTATCGCCCTCGCCGGGTGTGACCCCACCCAAACATCATCAGGCTGAGAGGGACAGAGACACCCCCAACCCCCAGAAGGGATAAATGTGGGGTTTGGGTTGGGAATGAGGATTTAGGAAGAGGTTGGAATTGGGGCTGGGGTTGGAGTTAGAGCTGAGATTTGCTTTAGAGCTGGGATTGAGGTTAAGGCTAAACATAGGATTGGCTTAAGGGCTGGTGTTGGGATTGGGTCTGGGGCCAGACAAGTCTGGGGCTGGGATGAGATTAAATATGGGACTGTGAGTGCGTCTAAATGTAGAGTGAGATTGAGATCAGGATCAGGGTTAGCTTTGGCACTGAGCGCATGCAGGGTGGGACAGCTGAGATGTCACTGCAGGATGTCCCTGGCATGGTCCCAGCCCTCCTCAGGCACCTCCAAACATGGGGGGCAGCTGGGGGCTCCAAGATCCAGGGGCTCCCACGCTGCCCCTCAATACCAGGCGAGCAGTCCGTGAAGGCAGCCCTGACTGTGACCCTTGGGGGTCTGGGATCAGCCATCACACCCATGTGGGAGCAGCCACAGAGACATGGACAGATTTCACCCCCCAACCCTGCTTCCTATCCATTTCAATCCCAAATTCCCTATTTTCATCCCCAAAATCGCTCATTTGAATCCTAAAATTCCCAGTTTTCACTGATATCCCCACTTTCCCCCAAAATTTCCTATTTCCCCCCAATTTATCCCATTTTGACTCCAAACTGCACAAGTCAACACCAAAATCCTCACTTTAGCTCCAAAATCTCATTTTTTTCACCCCAAGAATCTGAAATTCACTCCAAATTGACTTTTTCATCCCAAAATTTAATGGTTTTCTCCAAAATGGGTCTTTTTGCTACAAAATGTCCGTTTTTATGTAAGGGTGAAGCCCAGCTGCCCTTTTCTTCTGGTGCTGCCTCATCTCCTCCCCTGAGGATGTCAAACTCACCAGGAGCAGGACAATCCCCATTCCCTCTTTCCTTCTGTCTGCAGCCTGGAACATCCACTCAGAACAAAGCACTTTCTGAAAGCCCTGTGGAATGACATCAGGAGGAGGTTTGTGAGAAAGGGAGGAAAGTGTATTTTGATAGGAAATGAAAGTTTCAGAAGGATTGATTTCTGTCCCATTCATTTTCAGTCAGTTCCAGGTCTGTTTTCAGAGTGCCACCTTCTCAGCTGATTGTGTTTGTGTCCTCCTTTCTCCCCTGCCTTTCTTTGGCTGCTCTCTTTCCATCTCAGCGCCTCTCCTGACACAGGACAGCTCCCACCAGAGATCCTCCCCTCATTTAATTCCCAATCCAGGAGCTAAAACTACCATGGATGAAGCTCTGGAGGCTGGCACAGAAATGTCCCTGTAAGATCTTCCTGCAATTGACTTTCCGCCCCATCTTGAGAGCTTTGCCTTCGAGGGCAGGAACATCTTTTCCTTGCTGGGAACTGGGATTCCAGAGCCTTGGAGTGTGTGCCATGGATCCCAGAGGGGCATTCCCGAGGCTGGTCCTGCCGTGCCTCCCCAGGGAGCTGTGCAGGGCCAGGGCACAAGGTCCAGCAGCTGTGGGGGCTCCCAGAGCAGAGTGCAAAGGTGGCTTTGCTGGACATTTTCCAGCACATTCCCAGCTGGAAGCAGAGGGAAGAAGGAAAGAGAAGCGAGTCCCTGACAGAATCATGAAATGATTGGGGTGGGAGGAGACCCTGCCCATGGGTGACTTGGCTGAAAGCCAAGTGCAGCCAGCTCTTACAACGACATTTCCCTGCCAGCCTGTGCTGGTGACAGCAGCAGGGCACCAGTTTAGCACTCTGTGGGTGTAACCCAACTGTGCATTCTACTCCCCTTATCTCATTTCTGAGGAGCTGTTCATGATGGGTCGTTTGCAGGAGCTGCCCAGCTCTCCCCAGACCCTCAGGCTACAGGTGAGTGTTAAAAGAGATAAGGAAGGAGAGGCAAACCGTGGGAGGCAGGGCTGTGTTTCTTTTCCTTCACACCAATGACTCAGCTGTGATAACTCTCTCCAGGGAAGCACCAGCACAGTCCCACTCAGCCTGGGGGGATCATCTCTGCTAATGGGCCAGCATGGGCTCAATGGCACCAGCACAATGGGCAGCTGCAAGGACTCAGACCATCAAGGACTCCCCAAATATCCCACCACTTAAAACCAGCACAGTGTTTAAGAGCTTTTTGCAGTCATCATACATTTGGTGACTTCTGAAGATGGATTTGTGCAGGAGGAACTCTCAAACATAACATAAAGTGGGGTAAGGAGCCCTTGGACCAACTCCAAGAGTTTGACCCAGGAGTGGGTTACTGCTGTTATAAATGCATATTATAGTGTTGGCTTGTCACAAATAATGAATGCTGTGTGTATGATCTTGGTCCTTGTGGAGGTGGCTTTTGTTATAGAAATATAATCACTTTTAAATGCTTTAATGCCTTTTTGTTCTAGCTTAGATGTAGTGGCTAATGTAGCTGTGTTAAAATGGACCTAGCTTAAAAGAATTAAAGCACCTGCTTAGTTGGATAAGCATGGGTGTAACAGGCTCCTGCCCCAGGACATCTCTATCGACAATAACCATCTGCTGGACATCTCTATCGACAATAACCATCTGCTGGACATCTCTATCGACAATAACCATCTGCTGGACACCGATGGACAAAAGAAGATCTTGGAGTCTCCAAAGAAACTCCGCATGCTCTAAAAAGGCGGACCCAAGGAGGAGCCATGCTAACGAGTACTTGGAAAATGTAAAACAGTTTGGAGGAAAGTTTGAATATGTATACTTGTCTATGAATATGGAACAGGCTGATGCAATAAGAAAAGTATAGAAAGAGAGTCTCTCACCATGTCAGGCGTGCTCTTGCCTGCGTGCCAAGGGTTCCCGGCGTCACCTGGACGTTGTAACCTTTTACCCTACACCTTGTCCCTTCTTGTCCTTTTATTAACCCTGTAAATTTTACCAGGAGCCCGGAGCTCGTGTTTAACATTCAGCATTTCTTGTTT
>JAVTVJ010001717.1:0-28438 GCA_034509425.1 Eopsaltria australis | reverse complement strand
AAAAATGAGGAGAAGCGAACCTGTCCCCATGGAGAGCCCATCTCCCAGATGTGCTCCACACCCTTAACAAGGGGCCCAGTGGGGGAATGGAAACCCCCTGGGTGTGCAGGGCTGCAGCCAATTTGCAAATACAGCCATGGACAGGGAGACTTGGACTTGCTTGGAAATTGTTCTGGGTGCCATGGCCCCTGACAGGGCCACCCCAGAGGCTGCAGGGCTGGGCCTTGATGCATTAGAATTAATTAGGATAAATCAGAAGCAAATGAGAGTTATCAATTCTGGAACAGGAATTCAGATTCCTCCAGGACACTTTGATTTGCCAACTGCTCCCTTGGAGCTTGGCCTTGCAAAGTGTTCATGTCTGGGGAGGAGGAAGTGATGCAGATTATCAAGGAGAAATTAAAGTAATCCTGTTTAATGATAGTGAACAAGATTTGATTATTCAACCCCATGGCAGGGTAGCACAATTATTGATATTGCAATTTTAAAAACAATTGTGAAAAAAGGAGATGCACCTCAAATCACCACTGTTGGTGGAGATAAAGGGTTTGGATCCAGCAGTCCTAATAATGCAGCCAAAGTGTGGGTGCAGAGGCCAAAGGGCCGTCCCGAGGCAGGTGAAGGAACAGCTCTGGGGAAAGACAGCACTGTCTGAATCCTGAAAGCTGGGCAGAACGATGGGAATGTGTCCCTGCAGCCAAGTGTTCTATGGCAGAAGGAGTGGATGTTATGGGATATTGTTTTACAGATCCTGCCAGACCAAATCTCCCTGTTTGCCCCCACGGTGCCTTTGGAAAATGCTCTGATCCAGGGGACTCCATGGGCAGGCAGATGTGACACTGAGGGACTTCCACACCAATTCCAAGCCAGAGCCAGGTGCCCCTCAGGGACTGGGACCCGGCACCTCTGCAGCCAAAGGGGAAAGGAGCCCACCAAGCCTTGTTAGCCACAGACACCGCTGTGGGTAAAGCTGAACAGCAAAGGACCTTGGGGGCATTATTCTGGAACTGAAAAGGTGCCAGCTCCATGGACAGCAGAATTATTGTTCCTACCCTGAAATAGACTGAGGAGAAAGAATGAATTACTGTGTCACCAAAGTACTGCTGATGTCTGTAAGTTGTACCTTGAGAGTCAACCAGAATCTTTGTTCACCAAAGGCACCTCTAGAGTTTCACTAAGGGATTAGACATGAAAATTCTTCTGAAAATCTAAAGATCAAAGCAGCCAAAATACTAAAGATAATTAATAATTGCTGGATGTGCTCTGAACTGATGTCGGGAGGAATGGGATTCCCTTGGAGGGCCCACCCCACAGGATGGGCTGAGCTCTGTCAATGGGCTCTGACTCACAATGGAGTCAGTGCAGGGACAGTTCAAGTAAACTGTGCTGTGGAACAAAGGAATGCAATTATCAATTGGACAGGATTCAGGAAGATTTCCCTGCAGGAGAAACTGAGCCCTGCTGTAGTCAGAGGCCACGATGTGAGAGGGTTTCTGTGCTTTGCCATCACTCCCAATGTCACTAGAACTCGGAGTGCTGGAGCTGCTCAGTGCCACTGTCACAGCACTCCCAGCCACAGGGCCACTGCTTAGGCTCCTTCAGCAACAAGCACAGGGAAGAGCTGGGGCCAAGAGAACATTTGCCACCCCAAGAGTGCCTTTGGTGTCAGAAAGGCAAAGATTCTGGTTCAGCCTGTGCCCTGGGTGTGCTGCCTCCTTCTATGGAGTTTACATTAATGAGCTAAATTGATTATTAGAAGCAGCAGCAAATGATGCCATTAAATATCCAACAGCCCATCCTGTGAGCTCCAACAAACACCAATGGGGGCTCTGCAGAACCACATGGCCTTGGATTATCTGCTTGCTGGCCAAGGAGGAACCTGGGCCATTAGAGGGCAGGAATGTTGTACTTCTATCAGTGCTGGGTTTGAATTCCAGCAATCAGGATTCACCTCGATAGAAAGAGCAGCAGAAGAAAGAGTGGCAGAAAGAAGAAAATCCTTCTTGGTGGCATTGGCTCCATGGCTGCCAAATTGGAGGCTGCTGTGCAATGCATTTGTGGCAGTCCCTGCAATCATTGCAGTGAGAGCACTTGGTGTGTTATGATTCCATGTTAGAGTTGTTGTGACGCTGTGCTGGGAAATGGTGCATTGAGACTTGTCTAAAAAGAGACACAGCCTCAAGAAAGAAATGGGGATTTGATCAATACCATAGAGAACAGCAACTGATTTGGCCTGGCTTCAAAGGAATGCAAATTATAGCTCTGAGGAATGAACTTGAACAGCTCTTAATTGAAGAACAAGAGGTGATGCATTTATGCCTAATACCTACATCTAAGCCTCTGTTATTGAAAGACTTGTTGTGAAGGCTGGAATTCATCTCTAGGTCAAAGCACTGATGGAAGTACCGAGGCCTGATCAGCAGCCCTGAGCCAAAGCTGTCCTCTAGATGAACCTTGCAACCAAATGTTGTATTTGTATCTGCTCATTAATGAATCATTATTAGCAATATGGACTCTGTATCTGTGCATTGGTGAAATATCGATTGACCTTTCTGTATTTAGAAGCTGGACAAGGCCCCATCTGGCTTTGTTTGGGGCTGTAGGATCAAAGGCAACTCCTTTGGTTCCTCCTTGAGCCCTGGCCAGGCTTTGGGAGGAACCAAAGAGGAGAATGAAAGCAGATGTTGCCACACCAGAAGTGCTGTCAGTTTGTTCATTCAGCACTATCAAAGCTGGGCCCTCTCACAGCCAGGGTGGAAGCCTCACCTGTGGCTGGAGGCAGCTGCAGCAATTCCCAGTGTCCGGGAGTGGCTCTGCAGTCCTGGGCTGGGACAGCTTCCCCAGCTGATGTGTGGATGTGGCTGATGGTAAAGTCTGAGGGGAACGGGTGCTGGATCTTTCTAAATCACTGCAGGCAGTCTTTGGTGGTGATGATTGGGTGCATTGCTGAGCTGCTTTTGTCATTCTTTGCCAATGATTATGTCCTTTGTTGAGCTTATCCTTTTGTAATTCTTTGCACCTGTGCATCATAAAAATCCCACAATCCCTTCAGTTGGTGTCTGTGTCTTTGGTGCTGAGCGTGCCCACCAGCAGAACTGACACTGCAGCCCCACAGAACCAAGGGGACATTGTGACACTGTGGGGCCCCGTGTAACCAGGGGGACATTGTGACACTGTGGGGCCCCCTGTAACCAGGGGGACATTGTGACACTGTGGGGCCCCCTGTAACCAAGGGGACATTGTGACACTGTGGGGCCCCGTGTAACCAGGGGGACATTGTGACACTGTGAGGCTCCATGGAACCCAGGGCACATTGTGACACTGCGGGGCCTCATGGAACTGTGGAGAGCATTGTGACACTGTGGGGACTCGTAGAAGCAAGGGTCCATTGTTCTCCTCTCCCTGGCACTGCCCAGTGCAGCCTCTCCCTTCCCCTGCAGAGCAGCAGAGTCAGGCGTGGCCCTGCAGCAGGAACTGGAGGAACTGCAGCTCAGGGACAGCCCCTGTGTGTCTGCAATGCTCAGGAGATGCTCAGCTCGGGCAGCTGGTGCAGCCCCAGGGCCAGCCCCGCTGCCCAGCACAGCAGCAGAGTTGGCCCCGGGGCTCCTCCGGCAGCTCCTGCTGGCCCAGGGCCAGGGCAGCCTCTTGCCAGGGCTCCTGTGCACAGCCACGGGCTCCTGCTCTGCTCCTGGCACATGCCAGCTGCCCACAGAGCCTTGGCCAGGGGAACACGTCTGTGCTGGCCTGCGCAGCCATTGCTGCAGCCCCTGGGCTGCTCCCCACAGCCCCCGAGCTGGGGGTGCTGCTCTGCAGAGCACGGCGGCTCTGCTGCCCGCGGCCCTGGGCTGCCTCTGCTGGCCTCTGCTGCTCAGCCTGGGGGACAGAGGCAGCTGCTGCTGCTGCCTGCACTCAGCCCTCCCACACAGGCTCTGCTGTGCCCATGGAGGCTGCTCACAGGTGCCTGCCTTCTTCCAGGCCTGCCACGTGGACTTGGGGCTGCCCTGCATCCTCCTGGGCAACTTCCCTGGGGGTCACAGCAGTCACTGCCCACACTCCTTTCCCTGTCCCTGCTGTGTCCCTGGGCCTGCACAGCTCTCCTGGCTCACAGCACACATTCGGTCCTTTATCTCTGGCTGATCCCACCCCAGGCAGGATTCTGCTCCAGGGCTCCATTCACTGCTGACTCCATGGCACGGGCTGTCCCTGCAGATCCTCTGTGCTCTCCTGGCAGGTTCTAATTCCCTACAGAAAAGTGCTCACTGCCACCAGAGCCATCACCAGCTGCAGAGCCCCAGGCAGCTCACTTGGAGATCATTTGTCATCTCCATGGCCACTGACCACTAGCACAGAAGAGCTGACCCAGCCCTCAGTCCCTGAAGCACCACAGTGGGACCCTGCTCTCACGGCACTGCCTCCAGGGACAGACAAGCCAAGCAGTGAGCCTGCAAAATCCATTCCTTGGGCTTCTCCTGGAGACTAACTTAGTAAAAAGAGCCCAGCCTTTGGGCTCTGCACTAAGGAAATCCCCTTTGCTGATGGAGCTGCTGTGCTGGAGCCCAGCTGTGTGCCAGCAGTGCCCATGGCCTGTCCCTGCCTGTGGTCACAGCACGGACACGCAGCAGGACAGTGACTGAGCTGCCAGAGCACTCAGGACAAGGACAAGGACAAGGACAATAAAGGAGAGGGTGGAAGTGGGAAAAGTGCAGCTCTGAAAGACCAAGTGCTGCTGCTCCCTGGCACTGCTGCTGGGCTGGGACTCCTTTTCTCTCGACCTCTGCACACAGGCACCTCCCCTGAGCTGAAGGACAGCTAACAGAGGGAGGTTTGTTGACAAATAAGTCCCTGCAAGAACATTTCCTTCATTTAAACACACAGAGAGCCGTGATTCCTCATTTACACAGTCTGTGAGTCAAGTTAAAGGGGGGAACAGTGAATTCAATATGGGAAGATGACTGCATTTCCTTTCTGAAAATGATCACAAAGGGAAAAGTAGAAAAGCCTGTCCCCCCACTCCCAGCACTATTAAAAGCTTTAGAAGGCAGGCTGGGCATGTAAGGTGTTATACCATGAATGCTATGCAGAAGAAAATCAAAAGATTTAAACTTCTGAGAATCATCCTTTCTTCTGAAATCATCCTTTAACTTCTGAAAGTCATCGCTTTCCTCAGGGCATCCTTGAGCTCCTGCTTCCTCAGGCTGTAAATGTGGGGGTTCAGGGCTGGAGGCACCACCGAGTACAGAACTGACAGCGACAGATCCAGGGATGGGGAGGAGATGGAGGGGGGCTTCAGGTAGGCAAAAAAGCAAGTGCTGATAAACAGGGAGAGCACGGCCAGGTGAGGGAGGCACGTGGAAAAGGCTTTGTGCCGGCCCTGCTCAGAGGGGATCCTCAGCACAGCCCTCAAGATCTGCACATAGGAGAAAAGAATGAACACAAAATAACCAAATCCTAAACAGATGGAAAACACAATGAGCCCAAATTCCCTGAGGTAGGATTTGGAGCAGGAAAGCCTGAGGATGTGTGGGATTTCACAGAAGAACTGGCCCAGGGCATTGCCCTGGCACAGGGGCAGGGAAAATGTATTGGCCGTGGGCAGCAGTGAATAGAGAAAGGCACTGGCCCCGGCAGCTGCTGCCATGTGGGCACAAGCTCTGCTGCCCAGGAGGGTCCCGTACTGCAGGGGTCTGCAGATGGACACGTAGCGGTCGTAGCACATGATGGTGAGGAGAGAAAACTCTGCTGAGATGAAAAAGACAAACAGAAATAGCTGTGCAGGACATCCTGAGTAGGAGATGTGCCTGGTGCCCCAGAGGGAATTGTGCATGGCTTTGGGGACAGTGGTGCAGATGGAGCCCAGGTCGCTGAGGGCCAGGGTGAGCAGGAAGAAGAACATGGGGGTGTGCAGGTGGTGGCCGCAGGCTACGGCGCTGATGATGAGGCCATTGCCCAGGAGGGCAGCCAGGGAGATGCCCAAGAAGAGGCAGAAGTGCAGGAGCTGCAGCTGCCGTGGGGCTGCCAATGCCAGCAGGAGGAAGTGGCTGATGGAGCTGCTGTTGGACATTTGCTGTCCCTGGCCATTGGGTTCTGTCATGGAGAAAAAGGCAGTGAAGAGTTAGAGGAGGTCTGAAACCAAAATCAAAGCCATTTCGCACCCTCCCATGGAACACACACACACCCTTCTGTGTTCAAGAGTTCTGGGGTTTTCTTTTCAAGCTCCCCCATATCTCTCCTGGTATTCTTGCATATCAAACCCTCAGCATTTCTGCTGCCCTCAGGGAGAGCTGAGCAAGTTCTGTGAGGCAAAGCAGTGAGTGAGGAGTGAGGGCAGAGGGTCTGTCATTCTGACCTGTTCTGAGTTTCTCTGGGCTTTAACCTTTCTCAGGTGCAGGGTGATCACCCGCCCATGTTTCCCTTAAAAACTGCCAGGTACTGCTGAGAGCAGCTGGATCCAGCACAGCCCAGCTCCACATGTGTAGCCAAGGACTCACGGTGCTCATTTCCCCACCCCAACAGCATTTTCAGTGTCACAACCCCTCTGCCTTTCCCCATGGGTCTTTCAGATGACACAAAGATGCTCCAGGACAGGTTTGCATCCTGGATCGAAGCTCCCAGCTTGGAAGGATACCTCAGGGAGACTTCCAAGTGTCCCAATGTTGGCACTGGATGAAGGGAGATCCAGCTCCTTCCCTGGCTGCACTGACAGCATTGCCCAGAGCCGGGCACTGGGGACAGCGTCACCCTGGGCCAGCTGTGCCCCCTCCCAGAGCCCCCCAGTGCCAGGCAGCTGCTCCCAGCCCTGGGCTCTGCAGAGGGAACTGGGCCCGGGGCTGCAGAGCTGCCCCACGGCTCTGCTGCAGCTCTGCCTGCACAGGAGGGGCTTCACACCTTGGACCCCCCGGCCCTGAGGGCAGAGGCTGGGCTGGGGGAGAGGAGGGAGGGGGATTGTTCAGAGGGAGGGGCTGCACTGGGAGGGATCCCATGGAGATCTCTAAACTCTCCCTGCCACAGCATTTCTGGGTTTTCTTTTCTCTCATTGCCTGATCTTATCTCTGCTTCCTGGAGATTTTCCTCCTGGAGGTGTTTCCCTGGGCCTGAGCTCTCCCTGCCAGCACTCACAGGCCCCAAAGCTCTCTGCACTCTCCTTGGCCCTACAGAAACCTGCCTGTTTGCAGGGCACTGCCTGGGGACAGCTTCTGGTTGCAGCTTGCAGAAAGGACAGCTCAGACTGAGCCTCAGGGCTCCAGCAAAGGTGATGCTGCTGCTGTCCATGGGCACAGGAGTGGCTCAAAGCACATTAGGAATCTCCCCTGAACCTGCTGATCACTAAGAGTTCAGAGGTCCCCGGGACTTGTTAAAATTAATGATACCTTTATGATTTGTTCTCCCTCTCCCCCATTATCTAATATTGAGGAAATGAAAACAAAGTCTCAGAAAATGTCCTCAATATAAAAGAAATCCTTGTCTTGGAAATGCTTTGGGAGGGAACAGAAGCTCTCAGTGGGTCAGAGCTTCATGAGCAGTTCCCCTCCCCTACACCAGAAATACTCAGAGAGCTGTACTCACAGAGTCTGCAGACATTGGGATGCTCCAGCTCTAGGAGATCCCTGCAGGAGCTGCAGCTGCCTTGTCCTGCAGCCAGAGGCTTCCTGGGTCAGGGGCTGGCAGTGATTGTCCCCCAGGCACTTCTCAGCACCTTCCCAGGCCAGGCGGAGTTTAAGCCCTCGGTGCCTCTGTGCTGTGCCCGGGCTGGCTGCAGGCAGTGCCCCAGCCCTGCTGGGCTGTGCACAGGAGCTGCTCCTGGCCAGAGCTGTCTCTCTGCAGCGCTGCCCTTGCCAGGAGCTGCCTCTGGGCCAGGAGCCCGACCCAGCTCAGCAGCACAGACACAGCACAAGGACTTGAATGACCCTCTGGGGCTCTCTGCTGAGCCCTGAACATCAGTCCCTCAGAGGGACCTGAAGAAACCTCTCAAGAATTCAAAGTCACAATCAAACTCCAAAGTTCCTGACACCTTTAATGGGTCCCAGTGAGGGACACAGGTGAGAAAGTGTCCCCAGGCCCCAGTGAGAGCAGGAAATTGGAGGCAGTGATGACAGGTGGGGACAAAGAGAAGCCAAGTCTTCGTGCCCTGGGGCACAGCAGCATCTGTGCCACCAAGGGCTGTGAGGAGACACCTTGTCCTGAGGCACTGGGGCCTCCTGGCACAGCCCCAGCAAGGCTGGCCACTGTCACCCCCTTGTCCTGCCCTCAGCATCCCCCCCACATCCCAGTGGCCTCAAGGATCTGCTGGAAGGAATCCCTGGGGAGCCTTGGTTAGGAATGGCCCTGGGGGGCTACCAGGGACTGCAGGTTTTTGAAAGGACTTGGGCTTTTGCTTTTGCCTTAGAGTCTCTGAGAGCTTTGTGCAATCATGGCTCCAATTATCTGCTCTAATGGGTCTCTTGAGAGGCTTTGTCAGTACCAACACTCAGTGGGCTCATTAATGCTTTGAGATACTCAAGGTGTTTAAGGTTCTGTGGATTTCCCTTCCCACACTGAGTCTCTGAGAGGTTTCTGTGCAATCCTGGCCTCCAGTTCTCTCCTCCAAGGAGTCCATGAGGAGCCTGTGCTGGGCATAGACCTCAGTGGGGCCCATTAATGCTTTGAGACAATTTGGGTTTTTCCTCTGACTTTGACTCCTGGAAAGGTTTGTGCAATCTCCTCTCAGGCCCTGAGGTTCAAGGCCTCAGCTCCAAATGCACCACGGGGCTCATTAGGGCAACGCCAGTCCTGACAAACCATGGCTCTGCCTTGATTTCCCTCTGCTCCAGTGCACTTCATTAGGAAGGTTTCCTAATACAGTTATGGAGAAATATTCCAAAGAGTTTCTAATAAATCCACGCTCCTCTTTTAAAGGGTGTATTTTTCTCTTTAGAGAAGAGGTGATTGCAGCATTCAGTGATTGATATTGATCCAGGGTCTCTCCTCAGGAGGTCTCTGCTCACTCACCTGGGACCTGCTTTGCTCGGAGAGCTGGCTGAACTAAGCAAAGAGGGCTTTCCTTCTTTTTTTTTTTTTTAAGCAATCTACAGCTCCTAAGTTTCCCCACTGAAAACAGACACCCTCCTCAAGTGTGTGCCAAGCCCAAGGTGCCTCCAAGGAGGTTCCCTTCCCCAAGGCAGAGCCATGCCAGGAATGTTTCAGACCTTTGGACTCCTTGGCTCCAGGTGGCCCTGCTGTGTCACAATGGATATTTGGTTCCATCAGGCCCCACGGTGGCACTGGGGTTTCCTTGGTTCCATTTGGCCCCAAGTGTCTCAGGGCTCTCCTTTTTCCTGCAGCAAGCAGCAGCAAACCCCACTGCCAGGGCCAAATGCCTGGCAAGTAGGAGCAGGGGGGCACATTTGCAGGGATGGATTTTGCCTTCCCAGGTGACAGGGACGTGGCGTGGGGCCCTGCTGTCCTGGAGATGGCTGAACACCGGCCTGCCCATGGCAAGGGGAAGAGACAACAACCTCTGGCCATGGAACTACAGCAGCAGAGAGGGCAGGCACAAGGCTGGCTTTCAAAGGCTCTCACCAGCACAGGAAACATCCGTGTAGGACATTTTCTTGACAGCTGACATTTCAGGCAATTCTTTTAGACAGAGATGCACCAGCAAAGAGCAGGTGAAACAGTTTCAGTTTTGTGTGTGGCCTGAGAAGAGCTGGCATCTTTTCAGCAGTGGGAGCTGTTGCACGCCTTGCTCAGGGCCAGGATGTGGGATCTTGGAGCAGGCTGCGCTCTCCTGGGGGGCTTCTCTTGCCAGGCCGGCTCTAAAAGCGCAAGCAAAGAGCGGCGTGAGGCAGAGCACAAAGGAAGCAGCGGGCCGATGCCTTGAAGCACTGGGCTGGCAGTGCCATTTGCCGAGCGCTCCTCAGCAGCCCGGCTGCAAAGAAAGACCGCTCGGGCCGAGCACAAGATCCGCAGGCAGCGGCGAGCAGCAGCTGGAGCCCAGCAGGGCCTTGGAGGAGCGGGGCCGAGCCCCGGGCCGGCTTCCAAAGGGGCTTCGGGGCTGGCGGCGATGGCGCCGAGTGCCCTGCCCGTGTCCCCTGGGCTCTGCGGCGCCACGGGGCCAGAGGCCGGGGCCGGGGCTCGGGCCCTGCTGCCACAAGGGCGCTGCCGAGGGCTCGCCGCCCTTGAGCCGGGGCCGGGGCGGCGCTGAGGGAGCGGCGCCGCCATTGCTGCCGCCCTCAGGGGCTCTGAGGGGAGCGCGGCTCCCGCCAGCCCCGCTCGGCTGCGGGGAGAGAGCGAGAGAGGAAAGAGAGAACAGAGAGAGGAGAGAGAGAACAGAGAGAGGAAAGAGAGAACAGAGAGAGGAAAGAGAGAACAGAGAGAGGAAAGAGAGAATAGAGAGAGGAAAGGGAGAACAGAGAGAGGAAAGAGAGAACAGAGAGAGGAAGGAGAGAATAGAGAGAGTAGAGAGGGGATAGAGAGAGTAAAGAGAGAACAGAGAGAGGAAAGAGAGAACAGAGAGAGGAAGGAGAGAATAGAGAGAGTAGAGAGGGGATAGAGAGAGTAAAGAGAGAACAGAGAGAGGAAAGAAAGAATAGAGAGAGTAAAGAGAGAACAGAGAGAGGAAAGAGAGAACAGAGAGAGGAAAGAAAGAATAGAGAGATGAAAGAGAACAGAGAGTAAAGAGAGAATAGAGAGAGGAAAGAGAGAACAGAGAGGAAAGAGAATAGAGAGAGGAAAGAGAGAATGGAGAGAGGAAAGAGAGAACAGAGAGAGGAAAGAGAGAATAGAGAGAGGAAAGAGAGAATAGAGAGAGGAAAAAGAGGATAGAGAGGAAAGAGAGAATAGAGAGAGTAAAGAGAGGATAGAGAGAGGAAAGAGAGAACAGAGAGAGGAAAGAGAGAATAGAGAGAGGAAAGGGAGAACAGAGAGAGGAAAGAGAGAATAGAGAAAGAGAGAATAGAGAGAAGAAAGAGAGAATAGAGAGAGTAAAGAGAGAATAGAGAGAGGAAAGAGAGAATGGAGAGAGGAAAGAGAGAACAGAGAGAGGAAAGAAAGAATAGAGAGAGGAAAGAGAGAACAGAGAGAGGAAAGAGAGAATAGAGAGAGGAAAGAGAGGACAGAGAGAGGAAAGAGAGAACAGAGAGAGGAAAGAGAGAATAGAGAGAGGAAAGAGAGAATAGAGAGAGGAAAGAGAGAACAGAGAGAGGAAAGAGAATAAAAAGAGAATAGAGAGAGTAAAGACAGAATAGAGAGAATAAAGAGAAAGAATAAAGAGAGTAAAGAGGCAGAGTAAAGAGAAAAAGTAAAGAGAGACAGTAAAGAGAATAAAGAGAAAGAACAGGGAATAGAGAAATGAGTAAGAGTGAGAGTAAAGAGATAATAAAGAAAGAGTAAAGAGAGAATGAAGAGAGAGTAAGGAGAGAAAGAGATAATAAAGAGAGTAAAGAGTGTAAAGAGAGAATAAAAAGATGAAAGAGAGATAATAAAGAGAGTAAAGAAAGAACGAAGAGAGAGTAAAGAGAGGGAGTCAAGAGAGAAAGTAAAGAGAGAATAGAATAAAGACTGAATAAAGACAGAGTAAAAACAGATTAAAGACAGAGAGAGTAAAGAAGCGGAAGAAAGATTGGAATTGAGCAATTTTTGGGTGGGATTGAGGTTTTTGGAGGTGGAATTGAACCATTTTGGTTTAAGGCTTAATTGGTTTTAGTGGGATTTAGTTGTTTTGAGGTGATAGATCATTCTTTCTTGGCTTTTAGAGTGCAAAGAGACAGAGAACACTCCCTCAAATCCTCCTGCAACACAAAAATCCTCCACACTATGTCCTCATGGTGACCCTAAATTCTGGACAGCCCAATTCTGGCCTCGTTACCCCAAAAATCTCCATTTCGACCCCATTTCAGACCTCAGATTTGGAGCTGACCTGAGTTGGGGACAGCCCTGGAAAACCTCCCTAAAAACCCCAAAATGCCCCCCAAAACCTCCCTAAAACCCTCAAAATGCCCCCAATAATCCCCATAAATCCCTCGTGGTGACCCCAAATTCTGGACACCCCAATTCTTGCCTGATTACTCCAGAAATCCCCATTTTTCCTCAGTTTTCGACCCTATTTTTGGGGCTGACCTGGGGCGGGGACAGTGCCCAAAAACCTCCTGAGAAATCCTGAAAATGCCCCTAAAAACCTCCCTAAAACCCCCAAAATGCCCCCAAAAACCTCCCTAAAAATTCCCCAAATCCCCCCAAATGCCTCGTGGTGACCCCAAAGTCTTGACGCCCTAATTCTGACCCTGTTATCCCAACAATCTCAATTTTTACCCCATTTTGGACCCCGATTTTGGGGCTGACCTGGGCTGGGGATAGCCGTGAAAAACCTCCCTAAAACCCCCTAAAATGCCCCCAAAACATCCCTAAAATGCCCCAAATCCCTCGTGGTGAACCCAAATTGTGGACATCCCAATTCTTCCCTCATTACCCCAAAATTTCTCTTTTTACCCTGTTTTGGACCCCAATTTTGGGGCTGACCTGTGGCAGGGACAGTGCCCAAAAACCTCCCTCAATATCCCCAGAATGCCCTCAGAATACCCCTAAAACTCTCATGGTGGTCCCACATTCTGGACACACCAATTCTGGCCTCATTACCCCAAAAGGTTCCGTTTTTACCCCATTTCAGACCCCGATTTTGGGGCTGACCTTGGGTGAGGATAACACCCACAAACCTCCCTAAAACTCCCCAAAATTCCCCCAAAATTCTCGTGGTGACCCCAAATTCTGCACACCCCACCCCCCACGCCAAAATCTCTGATTTTACCCCAGTTTTGGACCCCAATTTTGAGGCTCACCTGGGCTGAGGACAGCGATGGCAGCGCTGGGGAGGGACAGCCCTACAAAACCCAAAAAAATGCCCCCAAAATGCCCGCAAATCCATCATGGTGACCCCAAATTCAGGACACAGCACCCACACCCCAAACCCACCATTTTCTCCCCATTTTTTCCCCGATTTTGGGGCTGGCCTGGGCTGGGGACGGCAGCGGCAGTGCTGGGAGGGGACAGCCACAAAAACCCCAAAATGCCCCCCAAAAAACCGAAAATTCCTCCAAATCCTTCATGGTGACCTCAGATTCTGGACACTCCACCCACAGCCCAAAATCTCCAATTTCTCCCAATTTTGGACAAAAATTTTGGGGTTCAGCTGGGCTGGGGACATCAGTGGCCACGCTGGGCAGGGACAGCACCCAAAAATCCCCAAAATGTCCCTAAAATGTCCCTAGAGACCCCAAATTCTGGACACTCCACCCCCACACTGAAAAATCTCCATTTTTTACCCCATTTTGGACCCCGATTTTGCGGCTCACCTGGGCTGGGGACATCGACATTGGTGCTGGGAGGGGACAGCACCCAAAAACCTCCATAAAAGCCCCAAAACATTCTCATGGTGACCTCAAACTCTGGATCCCCTAATTCTGGCCTTGTTACCCCAAAAATCTCCATTTTTACCCCATTTTTCCCCTGTCCTGGGTTAGTCAGAAGGGGTCACAATCTAGGAAGTGACCGATGCTGCAGGAGGTGATACAGCTTCCTTCCTGAGAGAGAGAGCCAATAACCAGGGAGTTTTAAGGATTGATGTGTAGGTAAAGCAATTCAAAAGTTGATCCACCTTTGAGGAAAAACCATCTATAATCAGAGAGCCTCTGAGCCTCTTCCTCTTTTTGCCTGCTGCAGGGTAGGGAGGAGCATCTCCCTGCTTCTCTCCCCGGGAAGGCGCTGTCCCCCCCAGTCCTTCCAAAGGAGGGAGAGGGACGGGAGGTTTAGGGCGGCCGTGCAGCTGCAGCTGGGCGTGGGGGAGGAAGCAGATGGAATTTTCGGCAGATGCAGTTCAGCCGACAGGTCAGCTCCACCAGACAGGGCCAGGGCCCTGCTCCGGGCCAGGCAAGGACCGGGCCGGACTCCATCCAGCTCGGGCCAGGCCCTGCCCTGTCACCCCGGGCCCGGCCGGCCCTACCAGGCTGAGCCAGCTTCACAGAGCCAGGCACAGAGACTCTGAGAGCTTCTGCCATCCAGCTCGGACCTTTTCAAACAGCCCGGCAGAGAGCACGGGATCCTCACACTGCCAGAGAGAGAGAGATTAACTCTCTCCATGCCTGGACTGAACTTGCAGACACCCATCCTTCCTTGCACAGAGAGAGGAACGAGTGAGGACATCTACACAAATGCAGCATAGAGACTTTACAGTGAGTGAGGAAAGCAGAACCAGTGCCTAGAGGGAGGTGTATGAGAAGTGCTTCGAGAGGGAAGCTGAAAACTCTTTTGGAGAACCATAGTTGGGACTGAGCTAATAAATTCCCTGTAATTCCCAGGTTCTCTGGCATTCCTCTGGGACCAGGGCTCTGGGTCACAGCCTCTCCTCTCTCTTGGTTCTAGTTTCTCATCAGGCTGTACTTTTTCAACACTTACTTGTCTGTACTTAGGTATTTCAGTTCATTGGCTGCAATAAGAACCTCACATCCCCCTTTGGACTATATCTTCATCTATTACAGAGAATTTATTAGCTCAGTCCCCAACAATGGTTCTCTAAAAGAGTTTTCAGCTTCCCTCTTGAAGCAACTTCCCATGCACCTCCTTGTGAGTATCAGTTCTGCTTTCCTCACTGACTGTAAAGTCTCTGCGCTGCACTATGTAAGTGTCCTCACTCGTTCCTCTCTCTGCGAGGAAGGATGGGTGTCTGTGAGTTCAGTCCAGGCATGGAGAGAGTTAATCTCTGTCTCTCTCTCTCTGGCAGTGTGAGGATCCCGTGCTCTTTGCCGGGCTGTTTGAACAGGCCCGAGCTGGATGCCAGACGCTCTCAAGAGTTTCTCTGCTTGGCTCTGCCAAGCTGGCTCGGCCTGGTAGAACCATCTGGGCCCAGGGTGACAGGGCCGGGCCTGGCCCGAGCTGGATGGAGTCCGGCCTGGTCCTTACCTGGCTCTCTGTCTCTCTCTCGTGTAGCTGGCACACTGGCTGAGCTGGATCTGCTGAAAATTCCAATCGTTTCCTCCCCCATGCCTGCCCGGCTGCAGCGGCACGGCCGCTCTCAACTTCCCTTCCCCCCCCCTTTGGAAGAAGGGGGCAGGGGGGGGAAAGCTGAGGCCTTACCAGCGAGAGAAGCAGGAGCTGCTCCTCTCCACACAGCAGCAGCAGGTCTAAAGAGGAAGAGCTTCAGAGAGTCTCTGCTTATATATAGTTTTTTCCTCAAAGGTGGATCAACTTTTTAATTAGTTTACCTACCTATCAATCCTTAAAACTACCTAATTATTAGCTCTCTCTCACAGGAAGGAAGTTGTATTCCTTCCTGCAGCACAGATCACTTCCTAGATTTTGACCCCTCTGGCCTAACCCAAGACACTCTCTCTATTCTCTCTTTATTCTCTCTTTACTATCCCTATTCTCTTTCTCTCTGTTCTCTCTTTACTCTCTCTATTCTCTCTTTCCTCTCTCTATTCTCTCTTTACTCTCTCTATTCTCACTTTACTCTCTCTATTCTCTCTTTCTCTATCCTATCTTTACTCTCTCTGTTCTCTCTTTACTCTCTCTATTCTCTCTTTACTCTCTCTATTCTCTCTTTCCTCTCTCTGTTCTCTTTTCTCTCTCTATTCTCCCTTTCCTCTCTCTATTCTCTCTTTCCTCTGTCCATTCTCTCTTTCCTCTCTCTATTCTCTCTTTACTCTCTATTCTCTCTTTATTCTCTCTGTTCTCTCTTTAATCTCTCTATTATCTCTTTCCTCTCTCTTTACTCTCTTTGCTCTCTCAATTCTCTCTTTACTCTCTCTATTCTCTCTTTACTCTCTCTCTATTCTCTCTTTACTCTCTCTATTCTCTCTTTACTCTCTCTATTCTCTCTTTACTCTGTATTCTCTCTTTACTCTCTCTATCCTCTCTTTACTCTCCCTTCTCTTTACTCTCTCTCTATTCCCTCTTTACTTTATCTCTATTCTCTCTTTACTCTCTATATTCTCTCTTTATCCCCTCTATTCTCTCTTCCCTCTCTCTATCGTCTTTCTCTATTCTCTCTGTAATCTCTCTGTTCTCTCTTTACTCTCTCTATTCTCTCTTTACTCTATTCTCTCTTTACTAGCTCTATTCTCTTTCTCTCTGTTCTCTCTTTACTCTCTGTATTCTCTCTTTACTCTCTCTATTCTCTCTTTACTCTCTTTCTCTATTCTCTCTTTCCTCCCTCTGTTCTCTCTTTCTTCTCTCTATTCTCTCTTTCCTCTCTCTATTCTCTTAACTCTCTCTCTATCCTATCTTTACTTTCTCTGTTCTCTCTTTATTCTCTGTTCTCTCTTTACTCTCTCTCCATTCTTTCTTTCCTCTCTCCATTCTCTCTTTCCTCTCTCTATTCTTTCTTTCCTCTCTCTATTCTCTCTTTCCTCTCTCTGTTCTCTCTTTCCTCTCTCTATCCTCTTTCTTCTCTCTACTCTCTCTTTACTCTCTCTATTCTCTCTTTACTCTCTCTCTATTCTCTCTTTACTCTCTCTATTCTCTCTTTACTCTCTCTATTCTCTCTTTACTCTGTATTCTCTCTTTACTCTCTCTATCCTCTCTTTACTCTCCCTTCTCTTTACTCTCTCTCTATTCCCTCTTTACTTTATCTCTATTCTCTCTTTACTCTCTATATTCTCTCTTTATCCCCTCTATTCTCTCTTCCCTCTCTCTATCGTCTTTCTCTATTCTCTCTGTAATCTCTCTGTTCTCTCTTTACTCTCTCTATTCTCTCTTTACTCTATTCTCTCTTTACTAGCTCTATTCTCTTTCTCTCTGTTCTCTCTTTACTCTCTGTATTCTCTCTTTACTCTCTCTATTCTCTCTTTACTCTCTTTCTCTATTCTCTCTTTCCTCCCTCTGTTCTCTCTTTCTTCTCTCTATTCTCTCTTTCCTCTCTCTATTCTCTTAACTCTCTCTCTATCCTATCTTTACTTTCTCTGTTCTCTCTTTATTCTCTGTTCTCTCTTTACTCTCTCTCCATTCTTTCTTTCCTCTCTCCATTCTCTCTTTCCTCTCTCTATTCTTTCTTTCCTCTCTCTATTCTCTCTTTCCTCTCTCTGTTCTCTCTTTCCTCTCTCTATCCTCTTTCTTCTCTCTACTCTCTCTTTACTCTCTCTATTCTCTCTTAACTCTCTCTTTATCCTATCTTTACTCTCTCTATTCTCTCTTTACTCTCTTTAATCTCTTTATTCTCTCTTTCCTCTCTCTGTTCTCTCTTTCCTCTCTCTATTCTCTCTTTCCTTTCTCCATTCTCTCTTTCTTCTCTCTACTCTCTTTCCTCTCTCTATTCTCTTTCCTCTCTCTATTCTCTCTTTCCTTTCTCCATTCTCTCTTTCCTATCTCTATTCTCTCTTTCCTATCTCTATTCTCTCTTTCCTTTCTCCATTCTCTCTTTCCTCTCTCTATTCTCTCTTTCCTCTCTCTAGTCTCTCTTTCCTCTCTCTTAATTCTCTCTTTCCTCTCTCTATTCTCTCTTTCCTCTCTCTGTTCTCTCTCTCCTCTCTCTCTTCTCTCTTTCCTCTCTCTATTCTCTCTTTCCTTTCTCTATTCTCCCTTTATTCTCTTTCCTCTCTCTGTTCTCTCTTTCCTCTCTCTATTCTCTCTCTCCTCTCTCTATTCTCCTCTCTATTCTCTTATTCCTCTCTCTATTCTCCTCTCTATTCTCTTATTCCTCTCTGTATTCTCTCTCCTCTCTCTGTTCTCTTTCCTCTCTCCGTTCTCTCTTTCCTCTCTCTATTCTCTCTTTCCTCTCTCTGTTCTCTCTTTCCTCTCTCCATTCTCCCTTTCCTCTCTCTGTTCTCTCTTTCCTCTCTCTATTCTCTCTTTCCTCTCTCTGTTCTCTCTTTCCTCTCTCGCTCTCTCCCCGCAGCCGAGCGGGGCTGGCAGGAGCCGCGCTCCCCTCAGAGCCCCTGAGGGCGGCAGCAATGGCGGCGCCGCTCCCTCAGCGCCGCCCCGGCCCCGGCTCAAGGGCGGCGAGCCCTCGGCAGCGCCCTTGTGGCAGCAGGGCCCGAGCCCCGGCCCCGGCCTCTGGCCCCGTGGCGCCGCAGCGCCCAGGGGGACACGGGCAGGCCACTCGGCGCCATCGCCGCCAGCCCCGAAGCCCCTTTGGAAGCCGGCCCGGGGCTCGGCCCCGCTCCTCCAAGGCCCTGCTGGGCTCCAGCTGCTGCTCGCCGCTGCCTGCGGATCTTGTGCTCGCCCCGAGCGGCCTTTCTTTGCAGCCGGGCTGCTGAGGAGCGCTCGGCAAATGGCACTGCCAGCCCAGTGCTTCAAGGCATCGGCCCGCTGCTTCCTTTGTGCTCTGCCTCACGCCGCTCTTTGCTTGCGCTTTTAGAGCCGGCCTGGCAAGAAAAGCCCCCCAGGAGAGCGCAGCCTGCTCCAAGATCCCACATCCTGGCCCTGAGCAAGGCATGCAACAGCTCACACTGCTGAAAAGATGCCAGCTCTTCTCAGGCCACACCCACAGCTGAAACTGTTTCACTTGCCATTTGCTGCTGCATCTCTGTCTAAAAGAATTGCCTGAAATGTCAGCTGTCAAGAAAATGTCCTGCACGGATGTTTCCTGTGCTGCTGAGAGCCTTTGAAAGCCAGCCTTGTGCCTGCCCTCTCTGCTGCTGTAGTTCCATGGCCAGAGGGTGTTGTCTCTTCCCCTTGCCATGGGCAGGCCGGTGTTCAGCCATCTCCAGGACAGCAGGGCCCCACGCCACGTCCCTGTCACCTGGGAAGGCAAAATCCATCCCTGCAAATGGGCCCCCCTGCTCCTCCTTGCCAGGCATTTGGCCCTGGCAGTGGGGTTTGCTGCTGCTTGCTGCAGGAAAAAGGAGAGCCCTGAGACACTTGGGGCCAAATGGAACCAAGGAAACCCCAGTGACACCGTGGGGCCTGATGGAACCAAGTATCCATTGTGACACAGCAGGGCCACCTGGAGCCAAGGAGTCCAAAGGTCTGAAACATTCCTTGCATGGCTCTGCCTGGGGGAAGGGAACCTCCTTGGAGGCACCTTGGGCTTGGCACACACTTGAGGAGGGTGTCTGTTTTCAGTGGGGAAACTTAGGAGCTGTAGATTGCTTAAATAAAAAAAGAAAAAGAAAAGCCCTCTTTGCCTGAGTGCAGCCAGCTCTCCAAGCAAAGCAGGTCCCAGGTGAGTGAGCAGAGACCTCTTGAGGAGAGACCCTGGATCAATATCAATCACTGAATGCTGCAATCACCTCTTCTCTAAAGAGAAAAATACACCCTTTAAAAGAGGAACGTGGATTTATTAGAAACACTTTGAAATATTTCTCCATAACTATAGGAAAAAACCTTCCTAATGAAGTGCACTGGAGCAGAGGGAAGTCAAGGCAGAGCCATGGTTTGTCAGGACTGGCTTTGCCCTAATGAGCCCCGTGGTGCATTTGGAGCTGTGCCCTTGAACCTCAGGGCCTGAGAGGAGATTGCACAAACCTTTCCAGGAGTCAAAGTCAGAGGAAAAACCCAAATTGTCTCAAAGCATTAATGGGTCCCACTGAGGTCTATGCCCAGCACAGGTTCCTCATGGACTCCTTGGAGGAGAGAACTGGAGGCCAAGATTGCACAGAAACCTCTCAGAGACTCAGTGTGGGAAGGGAAATCCACAGAACCTTAAACACCTTGAGTATCTCAAAGCATTAATGAGCCCACTGAGTGTTGGTACTGACAAAGCCTCTCAAGGGACCCATTAGAGCAGATAATTGGAGCCATGATTGCACAAAGCTCTCAGAGACTCCAAGACAAAAGGAAAAGCCAAAGTCCTTTGAAAACCTGCAGTCCCTGGGAGCCCCCCAGGGCCATTCCTGACCAAGGCTCCCCAGGGATTCCTTCCAGCAGATCCTTGAGGCCACAGGGATGTGGGGGGGATGCTGAGGGCAGGACAAGGGGGTGACAGTGGCCAGCCTTGCTGGGGCTGTGCCAGGAGGCCCCAGTGCCTCAGGACAAGGTGTCTCCTCACAGCCCTTGGTGGCACAGATGCTGCTGTGCCCCAGGACACCAAGACTTGGCTTCTCTTTGTCCCCACCTGTCATCACTGCCTCCAATTTCCTGCTCTCACTGGGGCCTGGGGACACTTTCTCACTTGTGTCCCTCACTGGGATCCATTAAAGGTGTCAGGAACTTTGGAGTTTGATTGTGACTTTGAATTCTTGAGAGGTTTCTTCAGGTCCCTCTGAGGGTCTGATGTTCAGGGCTCAGCAGAGAGCCCCAGAGGGTCATTCAAGTCCTTGTGCTGTGTCTGTGCTGCTGAGCTGGGCCGGGCTCCTGGCCCAGTGGCAGCTCCTGGCAAGGGCAGCGCTGCAGAGAGACAGCTCTGGCCAGGAGCAGCTCCTGTGCACAGCCCAGCAGGGCTGGGGCACTGCCTGCAGCCAGCCCGGGCACAGCACAGAGGCACCGAGGGCTTAAACTCAGTCTGGCCTGGGAAGGTGCTGAGAAGTGCCTGGGGGACAATCACTGCCAGCCCCTGACCCAGGAAGCCTCTGGCTGCAGGACAAGGCAGCTGCAGCTCCTGCAGGGATCTCCTAGAGCTGGAGCATCCCAATGTCTGCAGACTCTGTGAGTACAGCTCTCGGAGTATTTCTGGTGTAGGGGAGGGGAAATGCTCATGAAGCTCTGACCCACTGAGAGCTTCTGTTCCCTCCCAAAGCATTTCCAAGACAAGGATTTCTTTTATATTGAGGACATTTTCTGAGACTTTGTTTTCATGTCCTCAATATTAGATAATGGGGGAGAGGGAGAACAAATCATAAAGGTATCCTTAATTTTAACAAGTCCCGGGGACATCTGAACTCTTAGTGCCCAGGAGGTTCAGAGGAGATTCCTAATGTGCTTTCAGCCACTCCTGTGCCCATGGACAGCACCAGCATCACCTTTGCTGGAGCCCTGAGGCTCAGTCTGAGCTCTCCTTTCTGCAAGCTGCAACCAGAAGCTGTCCCCAGGCAGTGCCCTGCAAACAGGCAGGTTTCTGTAGGGCCAAGGAGAGTGCAGAGAGATTTGGGGCCTGTGAGTGCTGGCAGGGAGAGCTCAGGCCCAGGGAAACACGGCCAGGAGGAAAATCTCCAGGAAGCAGAGATAAGATCAGGTAATGAGAGAAAAGAAAACCCAGAAATGCTGTGGCAGGGAGAGTTTAGAGATCTCCATGGGATCCCCTCCAGTGCAGCCCCTCCCTCTGAACAATCCCCCTCCCTCCTCTCCCCCAGCCAAGCCTCTGCCCTCAGGGCCGGGGGGTCCAAGGGGTGAAGCCCCTCCTGTGCAGGCAGAGCTGCAGCAGAGCCGTGGGGCAGCTCTGCAGCCCCGGGCCCAGTTCCCTCTGCAGAGCCCAGGGCTGGGAGCAGCTGCCCGGCACTGGGGGGCTCTGGGAGGGGGCACAGCTGGCTCAGGGTGACGCTGTCCCCAGTGCCCGGCTCTGGGCAATGCTGTCAGTGCAGCCCGGGAAGGAGCTGGATCTCCCTTCATCCAGTGCCATCACTGGGACACTTGGAAGTCTCCCTGAGGTTTCCTTCCAAGCTGGGAGCTTCGATCCAGGATGCAAACCTTTCCTGGAGCATCTTTGTGTCATCTGAAAGACCCATGGGGAAAGGCAGAGGGGTTGTGACACTGAAAATGCTGTTGGGGTGGGGAAATGAGCACCGTGAGTCCTTGGCTACAAATGTGGAGCTGGGCTGTGCTGGATCCAGCTGCTCTCAGCAGTACCTGGCAGTTTTTAAGGGAAACATGTGCGGGTGATCACCCTCCACCTGAGAAAGGTTAAAGCCCAGAGAAACTCAGAACAGGTCAGAATGACAGACCCTCTCCCCTCACTCCTCACTCACTGCTTTGCCTCTCAGAACTTGCTCAGCTCTCCCTGAGGGCAGCAGAAATGCTGAGGGTTTGATATGCAAGAATACCAGGAGAGATATGGGGGAGCTTGAAAAGAAAACCCCAGAACTCTTGAACACAGAAGGGTGTGTGTGTTCCATGGGAGGGTGTGTGCGAAATGGCTTTGATTTTGGTTTCAGACCTCCTCTAACTCTTCACTGCCTTTTTCTCCATGACAGAACCCAATGGCCAGGGACAGCAAATGTCCAACAGCAGCTCCATCAGCCACTTCCTCCTGCTGGCATTGGCAGCCCCGCGGCAGCTGCAGCTCCTGCACGTCTGCCTCTTCCTGGGCATCTCCCTGGCTGCCCTCCTGGGCAACGGCCTCATCATCAGCGCCGTAGCCTGCGGCCACCACCTGCACACCCCCATGTTCTTCTTCCTGCTCACCCTGGCCCTCAGCGACCTGGGCTCCCTCTGCACCACTGTCCCCAAAGCCATGCACAATTCCCTCTGGGGCACCAGGCACATCTCCTACTCAGGATGTGCTGCACAGCTATTTCTGTTTGTCTTTTTCATCTCAGCAGAGTTTTCTCTCCTGACCATCATGTTCTACGACTGCTACGTGTCCATCTGCAGACCCCTGCAGTACGGGACCCTCCTGGGCAGCAGAGCTTGTGCCCACATGGCAGCGGCTGCCGGGGCCAGTGCCTTTCTCTATTCACTGCTGCACACGGCCAATACATTTTCCCTGCCCCTGTGCCAGGGCAATGCCCTGGGCCAGTTCTTCTGTGAAATCCCACACATCCTCAGGCTTTCCTGCTCCAAATCCTATCTCAGGGAATTTGGGCTCATTGTGTTTTCCATCTGTTCAGGATTTGGTTGTTTGGTGTTCATTCTTTTCTCCTATGTGCAGATCTTGAGGGCTGTGCTGAGGATCCCCTCTGAGCAGGGCTGGCACAAAGCCTTTTCCACGTGCCTCCCTCACCTGGCCGTGCTCTCCCTATTTATCAGCACTGGCTTTTTTGCCTACCTGAAGGCCCCCTCCATCTCCTCCCCATCCCTGGATCTGTCGCTGTCAGTTCTGTACTCGGTGGTGCCCCCAGCCCTGGACCCCCTCATTTACAGCCTGAGGAAGCAGGAGCTCAAGGATGCCCTGAGGAAAGCGATGACTTTCAGAAGTTAAAGGATGATTTCAGAAGAAAGGATGATTTTCAGGAGTTTAAATCTTTTGATTTTCTTCTGCACAGCATTCATGCTATAACACCTTACATGCCCAGCCTGCCTTCTAAAGCTTTTAATAGTGCTGGGAGTGGGGGGACAGGCTTTTCTACTTTTCCCTTGTGATCATTTTCAGAAAGAAAATGCAGTCATCTTCCCATATTGAATTCACTGTTCCCCCCTTTAACTTGACTCACAGACTGTGTAAATGAGGAATCACGGCTCTCTGTGTTTAAATGAAGGAAATGTTCTTGCAGGGACTTATTTGTCAACAATCCTCCCTCTGTTAGCTGTCCTTCAGCTCAGGGGAGGTGCCCGTGGACAGAGGTCGAGAGAAAAGGAGTCCCAGCCCAGCAGCAGTGCCAGGGAGCAGCAGCACTTGGTCTTTCAGAGCTGCACTTTTTCCACTTCCACCCTCTCCTTTATTGTCCTTGTCCTTGTCCTGAGTGCTCTGGCAGCTCAGTCACTGTCCTGCTGCGTGTCCGTGCTGTGACCACAGGCAGGGACAGGCCATGGGCACTGCTGGCACACAGCTGGGCTCCAGCACAGCAGCTCCATCAGCAAAGGGGATTTCCTTAGTGCAGAGCCCAAAGGCTGGCGTCTTTTTACTAAGTTAGTCTCCAGGAGAAGCCCAAGGAATGGATTTTGCAGGCTCACTGCTTTGCTTGTCTGTCCCTGGAGGCAGTGCCGTGAGAGCAGGGTCCCACTGTGGTGCTTCAGGGACTGAGGGCTGGGTCAGCTCTTCTGTGCTAGTGGTCAGTGGCCATGGAGATGACAAATGATCTCCAAGTGAGCTGCCTGGGGCTCTGCAGCTGCTGATGGCTCTGGTGGCAGTGAGCAATTTTCTGTAGGGAATCAGAACCTGCCAGGAGAGCACAGAGGATCTGCAGGGACAGCCCGTGCCATGGAGTCAGCAGTGAATGGAGGCCTGGAGCAGAATCCTGCCTGGGGTGGGATCAGCCAGAGATAAAGGACCGAATGTGTGCTGTGAGCCAGGAGAGCTGTGCAGGCCCAGGGACACAGCAGGGAGAGGAAAAGGAGTGTGGGCAGTGACTGCTGTGACCCGCAGGGAAGTTGCCCAGGAGGATGCAGGGCAGCCCCAAGGCCACGTGGCAGGCCTGGAAGAAGGCAGGCACCTGTGAGCAGCCTCCATGGGCACAGCAGAGCCTGTGTGGGAGGGCTGAGTGCAGGCAGCAGCAGCAGCTGCCTCTGTCCCCCAGGCTGAGCAGCAGAGGCCAGCAGAGGCAGCCCAGGGCCGCGGGCAGCAGAGCCGCCGTGCTCTGCAGAGCAGCAGCCCCAGCTCGGGGGCTGTGGGGAGCAGCCCAGGGGCTGCAGCAAGGGCTGCTCAGGCCAGCACAGACGTGTTCCCCTGGCCAAGGCTCTGTGGGCAGCTGGCATGTGCCAGGAGCAGAGCAGGAGCCCGTGGCTGTGCACAGGAGCCCTGGCAAGAGGCTGCCCTGGCCCTGGGCCAGCAGGAGCTGCGTGAGGAGCCCCGGGGCCAACCCTGCTGCTGTGCTGGGCAGCGGGGCTGGCCCTGGGGCTGCACCAGCTGCCCGAGCTGAGCATCTCCTGAGCACTGCAGACACACAGGGGCTGTCCCTGAGCTGCAGTGCCTCCAGTTCCTGCTGCAGGGCCACGCCTGACTCTGCTGCTCTGCAGGGGAAGGGAGAGGCTGCACTGGGCAGTGCCAGGGAGAGGAGAACAATGGACCCTTGCTTATAAGAGTCCCCACAGTGTCACAATGCTCTCCACGGTTCCATGAGGCCCTGCAGTGTCACAATGTGCCCTGGGTTCCATGGAGCCCCGCAGTGTCACAATGTCCCCCTGGTTACACCGGGCCCCACAGTGTCACAATGTCCCCTGGTTACAGGGAGCCCTGCAGTGTCACAATGTCCCCCTGGTTACACGGGGCCCCACAGTGTCACAATGTCCCCCTGGTTACACGGCGCCCCACAGTGTCACAATGTCCCCCTGGTTACACGGGGCCCCACAGTGTCACAATGTCCCCTTGGTTCTGTGGAGCTGCAGTGTCAGTTCTGCGGGTGGGCATGCTCAGCACCAAAGATACAGACACCAACTGAAGGGATTGTGGGATTTTTATGATGCACAAGTGCAAAGAATTACAAAAGGATAAGCTCAACAAAGGACATAATCATGGGCAAAGAATGACAAAAGCAGCTCAGCAATGCACCCAATCATCACCACCAAAGACTGCCTGCAGTGATTTAGAAAGATCCAGCACCAGTTCCCCTCAGACTTTACAATCAGCCACATCCACACATCAGCTGGGGAAGCTGTCCCAGCCCAGGACTGCAGAGCCACTCCCGGACACTGGGAATTGCTGCAGGTGCCTCCAGCCACGGGTGAGGCTTCCACCCTGGCTGTGAGAGGGCCCAGCTTTGATAGTGCTGAATGAACAAACTGACAGCACTTCTAGTGTGGCAACATCTGCTTTCATTCTCCTCTTTGCTTCCTCCAAATGCCTGGCCAGGGCCCAAGGAGGAACCAAAGGAGTTGCCTTTGATCCTACAGCCCCAAACAAAGCCAGATGGGGCCTTGTCCAGCTTCTAAATACAGAAAGGTCAATCCATATTTCACCAATGCACAGATACAGAGTCCATATTGCTAATAATGATTCATTAATGAGCAGATACAAATACAACATTCAGTTGCAAGGTTCATCTAGAGGACAGCTTTGGCTCAGGGCTGCTGGTCAGGCCTCGGTACTTCCATCAGTGCTTTGACCTAGAGATGAATTCCAACCTTCACAACAAGTCTTTCAATAACAGAGGCTTAGATGTAGGTATTAGGCATAAATGCATCACCTCTTGTTCTTCAATTGAGAGCTGTTCAAGTTCATTCCTCAGAGCTATGATTTGCATTCCTTTGAAGCCAGGCCAAATCAGTTGCTGTTCTCTATGGTATTGATCAAATCCCCATTTCTTTCTTGAGGCTGTGTCTCTTTTTAGACAAGTCTCAATGCACCATTTTCCAGCACAGTGTCACAACAACTCCAACATGGAATCATAACACACCAAGTGCTCTCACTGCAATGATTGCAGGGACTGCCACAAATGCATTGCACAGCAGCCTCCAATTTGGCAGCTATGGAGCCAATGCCACCAAGAAGGATTTTCTTCTTTCTGCCACTCTTCTGCTGCTCTTTCTATCGAGGTGATTCCTGATTGCTGGAATTCAAACCCAGCACTGATAGAAGTACAACATTCCTGTCCTAGAATGGCCCAGGTTCCTCCTTGGCCAGCAAGCAGATAATCCAAGGCCATGTGGTTCTGTAGAGCCCCCATTTGTGTTTGTTGGAGCTCACAGGATGTGCTGTTGGATATTTAATGGCATCATTTGCTGCTGCTTCTAATAATCAATTTAGCTCATTAATGTAAACTCCATAGAAGGAGGCAGCACACCCAGGGCACAGGCTGAACCAGAATCTTTGCCTTTCTGACACCAAAGGCACTCTTTGGGTGGCAAATGTTCTCTTGGCCCCAGCTCTTCCCTGGGCTTGGTGCTGAAGGAGCCTAAGCAGTGGCCCTGTGGCTGGGAGTGCTGTGACAGTGGCACTGAGCAGCTCCAGCACTCCGAGTTCTAGTGACATTGGGAGTGATGGCAAAGCACAGAAATCCTCTCACATCGTGGCTTCTAACTACAACAGGGCTCAGTTTCTCCTGCAGGGAAATCTTCCTGAATCCTGTCCAATTGATAATTGCATTCCTTTGTTCCACAGCACAGTTTCCTTGAACTGTCCCTGCACTGACTCCATTGTGAGTCAGAGCCCATTGACAGAGCTCAGCCCATCCTGTGGGGTGGGCCCTCCAAGGGAATCCCATTCCTCCCAACATCAGTTCAGAGCACATCCAGCAATTATTAATTATCTTTAGTATTTTGGCTGCTTTGATCTTTAAATTTTCAGAAGAATTTTCATGTCTAATCCCTTGGTGAAAGTCTAGAGGTGCCTTTGGTGAACAAAGATTCTGGTTGACTCTCAAGGTACAACTTACAGACATCAGCAGTACTTTGGTGACACAGTAATTCATTCTTTCTCCTCAGTCTCATTCAGGGTAGTAACAATAATTCTGCTGTCCATGGAGCTGGCACCTTTTCAGTTCCAGAATAATGCCCCCAAGGTCCTTTGCTGTTCAGCTTTACCCACAGCGGTGTCTGTGGCTAACAAGGCTTGGTGGGGTCCTTTCCCCTGTGGCTGCAGAGGTGCCGGGTCCCAGTCCCTGAGGGGCACCTGGCTCTGCCTTGGAATTGGTGTGGAAGTCCCTCAGTGTCACATCAGCCTGCCCATGGAGCCCCCTGGATCAGAGCATTTTCCAAAGGCACCGTGGGGGCAAACAGGGAGATTTGGTCTGGCAGGATCTGTAAAACAATATCCCATAACATCCACCCCTTCTGCCATAGAACACTTGGCTGCAGGGACACATTCCCATCGTTCCTGCCCAGCTTTCAGGATTCAGACAGTGCTGTCTTTCCCCAGAGCTGTTCCTTCACCTGGCTCGGGAGGGCCCTTTGGCCTCTGCACCCACACTTTGGCTCCATTATTAGGACTGCTGGATCCAAACCCTTTATCTCCACCAACAGTGGTGATTTGAGGTGCATCTCCTTTTTTCACAATTGTTTTTAAAACTGCAATATCAATAATTGTGCTACCCTGCCATGGGGTTGAATCAAATCTCGTTCACTGTTATTTAACAGGATTACTTTAATTTCTCCTTGATAATCTGCATCACTTCCTCCTCCCAAGACATGAACACTTTGCAAGGCCAAGCTCCAAGGGAGCAGTTGGCAAATCAAAGTGTCCTGGAGGACTCTGAATTCCTGTTCCAGAATTGATAACTCTCATTTGCTTCTGATTTATCCTAATTAATTCTAATGCATCAAGGCCCAGCCCTGCAGCCTCTGGGGTGGCCCTGTCAGGGGTCATGGCACCCAGAACAATTTCCCAGCAAGTCCAAGTCTCCCTGTCCATGGCTGTATTTGCAAATTGGCTGCAGCCCTGCACACCCAGGGGTTTCCATTCCCCCACTGGGCCCCTTGTTAAGGGTGTGGAGCACATCTGGGAGATGGGCACTCCATGGGGACAGGTTCCCTTCTCCTCATTTTTTCAACTGCTCTTTTAACAACCCCTTCATTCCTTTAACCAGTCCTGCAGCTTGTGGGTAGTCTGGTCTATGGAAAGCCCAGCAGTCCTGATCACTTCATTTCTCACAGTAATGGACAAAGCATTCTGCATCTCAGTGTCAGCAAACCCTGTACAAACAGGCAATTCCATCCCTTCCCCCTTCCTGCATTGTACACAATCTCACAAAATTTACCACTGACTTTCGGGTCCTGGCCAGGCATTTTCTGTAGGGTATTTAGTGCTACATCCCTGAGCCGCCAAAGCTAACACGAGTATTGGCAGCATTAT
>JAVTVJ010001716.1:0-21164 GCA_034509425.1 Eopsaltria australis | reverse complement strand
CCTAACCCTAACCCTAACCCTAACCCTCACCCTAACCCTAAACCCTAAATCCTAACCCTAAATCCTAAACTGTAACCCTAACCCTGAGGCCTAGTCCTCAGGCGTAGTTCTGAGGCCTAGCCCTCAGGCTTAGGCCTCACCTTCAGCCTTCCCCCTCTGAGCTAACCCTAAGTAGTCAACTGAATGGTAATCCTAAATGTTATACAGTTAGTAGTCACCCGTTTTGTCTAAGGCCTAATATTTTTCCCCCGATGAGGTCCCTACCTTGTTTTTTGGGCCTTCTTGGTCCTGTGGAGCTGTGAGGGGGTCCTTCCTCTGTGGTTCCTGCCGATGAAATGAGAAAATGGCCGCCGGGGTCGGGTTTTTATAACTTTGGAGGTGTGGCCGTTCTGGTGTTCATGTCTGTGATTGGTTGCTGAGTAGGGGGCCGTTCTGGGCATGCGTAGTAGGTTGCAACCGTACTGAGCATGCGCAGAGTACATCCGGGTACTGCGGCGGCCATTTTGGTAGTTCGGGACCTACTGAGCATGCGCGGAGTACATCCGGGTACTGCGGAGGCCATTTTGGTAGTTCGGGACCGAGTGCGCATGCGCGGAGTACATCCGGGCACTGCGGCGGCCATTTTGGTAGTTCGGGACCGAGTGCGCATGCGCGGAGTACATCCGGGTACTGCGGAGGCCATTTTGGTAGTTCGGGACCTACTGAGCATGCGCAGAGTACATCCGGGCACTGCGGCGGACATTTTGGTAGTTCGGGACCTACTGAGCATGCGCGGAGTACATCCGGGTACTGCGGAGGCCATTTTGGTAGTTCGGGACCATGTGCGCATGCGCGGAGTACATCCGGGTACTGCGGAGGCCATTTTGGTAGTTCGCTAGCTAGTGCGCATGCGCGGAGTACATCCGGGCACTGCGGCGGCCATTTTGGTAGTTCGGGACCAAGTGCGCATGCGCCGAGTACATCCGGGTACTGCGGAGGCCATTTTGGTAGTTCTGTGCGTACTGCGCATGCGCCGAGTACATCCGGGTACTGCGGAGGCCATTTTGATCGTTCTGTGCGTACTGCGCATGCGCAGAGTACATCCGGGTCCTGCGGCGGCCATTTTGGTAGTTCGGGGCCTACTGAGCATGCGCGGAGTACTTGTCGGCGTTTTCTGTTTTGTATGTGTGTTTTTTGTGCTCTGGGCTTTTATTTTGCTCCCGTTTTGGCTCGGGGGCATGTAGTCTTTTTTTATTGTTACGGCCGTCCTTTTGTTTTCGTTGTGCGGCGTTTTCCTGGTTCGTTCCGAATGCGGAAGTGCCGTTTCGGTGCCTGGACTGCAGTGCGCATGCGCGATTTCCGTGGTCAGGGTGTAGTGCGTCGTTTCGGTTACCAGATGGCGCTCCGGATGCGCGATTTCTGCGTGGCGGCATTTTTTTCATGTCAGTGCCGCTTTTGTACCGCGCTCGTAGTGTTCATGCCGTGTTTCAGCGGCGCGGCAGGCTGGTGTGGTTCCCATGTGTGTCGTTGGGTTTTTTATGTTGTTGTGTGGCCCCCGAAAAAAATTTTTGCTAATTATCTAATTAAGTAATTATCCAATTAACTCATTAGCCTACTAATTAGTCTAATTGTGTAGTTTAATTTGTGCTCCAGATGGGAGTCGTGGTATATGGTCATCAATCAATCTATATTATTAGTTACTCCCATCTGGAGCACTAATTAGGGTCCCTATATCCTATATATTTCTATATAAAGAAAAGAAGAAAAATAATATGTCCGGTGCAGCAGTAGAAATTTTGATGCTCCCTGGGAGTATTTATTATTGTTATTATTAAATATTTAAAGTTTTTTTTTTACTCCCAGGGAGCATGACAATTTCTACTGCTGCTTAGACTAAGAGAGAAATGAAAGAGAGAAGAGAGAGAATTAGAGTTGGAGAAAGAGAAATAGAGAATTAGAAAATTAGAGTTAGAGAATTAGAGGATTAGAGTTGGAGAAATAGAGACATAGAGAATTGGAGTATTAGAGTTGGAGAAACAGAGAATTAGAGAACTAGAGTTGGAGAAATGGAGAAATAGAGAATTAGAGTTGGAGAAATGGAGGATTAGAGTTGGAGAAATGGAGAAATAGAGAATTAGAGGATTAGAGTTGGAGAAATAGAGAATTAGAGTTGGAGAAATGGAGAAATAGAGAATTAGAGGATTAGAGTTGGAGAAATGGAGAATTAGAGAAATAGAGTTGGAGAAATAGAGACACAGAGAATTGGAGAAATAGAGACTTAGAGAATTAGAGTTGGAGAAATGGAGAAATAGAGAATTAGAGTTGGAGAAATAGAGAATTAGAGAATTAGAGTTGGAGAAATAGAGATTTAGAGTTGGAGAAAGAGAAATAGACTTAAACAAGCAGAAATTGAAAAATAGACAACCACAGAAACAGAAAGTAGAGAAATAATTAAAGTTGGAGAAATAGAAATAAAGTTGGAAAAATAGAAAACCAGAAATACAGAAATACAGTCAAAGGAACAAGAGAAACAGGGAAAGATAGAAAGAGAGGTGATCAAATAGAAAGAAATAAGGAGGAAAAGGAATAGAGTTAGAGTGAAAGGAAACAGGGAGAGAAAGAGACAAATAGAGAAACACAGAAAGAGGCATAGACTTAAGAGTTAGAAACAGTGAGAAACAGACACAGGGACAGACTTGATACTACCAGAAATAAAAGTAAAAGAGAAACACAAAGGAAAGTGAGAAGCAAAGCAAGAAGTACAGTTAGAAAGTAACTAAACCACACCAAATAAAGACAGGAGCCACAAGGGGAGGGGGGGGTTTATCTTTATTAGGGTGGAGTTGACTTTATTGAATAAAGTGGTTTTTTTTTTACAGGTCAGCAAAGCACGTGGAAACAATGTATACAAACGCAGATACAAATACAATCCGTACACACTTCAATAAAAAGACAATTCATATACAGAGCGATACATTCAAATACAGCAGCAAATGCAATACAGAACAATACAGCCAAGACAAGCCAAATACATTTCAACACAATATAACCATTTCTCTGTATCCAACAACTCCATTACATATAGTTTTCTTCTTACAAGAAACCCAAAACAAAAGCACCACACAGAAAAGGTAACACCCATCAAACACACGCACGTCCTTCAGCTCACACAGAAATCCAGCCTCCTCCTCATCACAACCGTTCCACCGACCGCTCGGGAACATGGTTCCCAAGAGCCTGAATAGAAAATCCTCCTGCCTGACAAAACCCCGGTCCCACCCCGGTCTGCACCCTAACTTTGGTAATGAACCTCGCCTCGCAGACCGGCCGGGACCGAGGAAAAAAAAACCCAGCCGGGGGGAAAAAAAAAACCCCCCCGGCTGGGGATTTTTTATTCTAAGTTTAAAAATTTATTGAAAAGCCTGAAAGGCAAAAATCATACACGCAAGGTTAGAACCACTCGGCACCGACAAACACGCAAACCCACATTCTCACCGCTCCTCGGGAACGTGGTTCCCGGGAGCCTCAAAAAAAAAAAAATCCTCCTGCCTGACAAAACCCCGGTCCCACCCCGGTCTGCACCCTAACTTTGGTAATGAACCTCGCCTCGCAGACCGGCCGGGACCGAGGAAAAAAAAACCCAGCCGGGGGGAAAAAAAAAAAACCCCCCGGCTGGGGATTTTTTATTCTAAGTTTAAAAATTTATTGAAAACCCTGAAAGGCAAAAATCATACACGCAAGGTTAGAACCACTCGACACCGACAAACACACAAACCCACATTCTCACCGCTCCTCGGGAACGTGGTTCCCGGGAGCCTCAAAAAAAAAAAAATCCTCCTGCCTGACAAAACCCCGGTCCCACCCCGGTCTGCACCCTAACTTTGGTAATGAACCTCGCCTCGCAGACCGGCCGGGACCGAGGAAAAAAAAACCCAGCCGGGGGAAAAAAAAAAACCCCCCGGCTGGGGATTTTTTATTCTAAGTTTAAAAATTTATTGAAAACCCTGAAAGGCAAAAATCATACACGCAAGGTTAGAACCACTCGGCACCGACAAACACGCAAACCCACATTCTCACCACTCCTCGGGAACGTGGTTCCCGGGAGCCTCAAAAAAAAAAAATCCTCCTGCCTGACAAAACCCCGGTCCCACCCGGGTCTGCACCCTAACTTTGGTAATGAACCTCGCCTCGCAGACCGGCCGGGACCGAGGAAAAAAAAACCCAGCCGGGGGGAAAAAAAAAAACCCCCCGGCTGGGGATTTTTTATTCTAAGTTTAAAAATTTATTGAAAAGCCTGAAAGGCAAAAAGCATACACACATGGTTAGAACCAGTCAGCACACACGCTCTCACAGGCAGACACAAGCCAACACAAACACAAACTTTCACAGACTTCCACAGACACACACTCCTCAGCTTTCATACTGACTGCAACCCTTACTCAAAAGGCTACACTGAAGAACACCCTCAGACTCCTCTTCCATGACCGGAGGGATCCGAATCCACCGCAGGGACCTGCAAGACAACAGAAGGCAGTCAAGGAGTGGCTACCTGATGCTTGGGAGTTCTTTGCACCAAGCTCATAAGTTATCTAACCCCATAGAAAAATATGAAACAAAGTTTCCTAACTGTTCTACCTACCTAACTCTATGGGCCAGGACAGGGCAGCTCTAGGCTTAACTGGAACATGGACAGGCAGTGCACACAATACAATACAAACTAGATACCTACAATATAATGCAATACAACTCAGGCTAGATACATACAATGCAATACAATGCAATGCAATACAAGTCAGGGTAGATACATACAATGCAATGCAATACAAGTCAGGGTAGATACATACAATGCAATACAATGCAATGCAATACAAGTCAAGGTAGATACATACAATGCAATACAATGCAATGCAATACAAGTCAGGGTAGATACATACAATGCAATACAATGCAATGCAATACAAGTCAGGGTAGATACATACAATGCAATACAATGCAATGCAATACAAGTCAGGGTAGATACATACAATGCAATACAATGCAATGCAATACAAGCCAGGGTAGATACATACAATGCAATACAATACAACGCAATGCAATACAAGCCAGGGTAGATACATACAATGCAATACAAGCCAGGGTAGATACATACAATGCAATACAATACAATGCAATGCAATACAAGCCAGGGGAGATATGTACAATGCAATACAATACAATGCAATGCAAGCCAGGGGAGATATGTACAATGCAATACAATACAATGCAATGCAATACAAGCCAGGGGAGATACATACAATGCAATACAATACAATGCAATGCAATACAAGCCAGGGGAGATACGTACAATGCAATACAATACAATACAATGCAATACAAGCCAGGGTAGATACATACAATGCAATACAATACAATGCAATGCAATACAAGCCAGGGGAGATATGTACAATGCAATACAATACAATGCAATGCAATACAAGCCAGGGGAGATATGTACAATGCAATACAATACAATGCAATGCAATACAAGCCAGGGGAGATACATACAATGCAATACAATACAATGCAATGCAATACAAGCCAGGGGAGATACGTACAATGCAATACAATACAATACAATGCAATACAAGCCAGGGTAGATATGTACAATGCAATACAATACAATGCAACGCAATGCAAGCCAGGGTAGATACCTACAATACAATACAACACAAGCCAGGGTAGATACCTACAATACAATACAATACAGTACAAGACAATACAAGCCAGGGTAGATACCTACAATACAATACAAGCCAGGATAGATACGTACAATACAATACAATACAGGCCAGGGTAGATATGTACAATACAATACAATACAAGCCAGGATTTAAGATAACTCTCTGGAAGATTAATTCTCAAGCCCAATAGCCTTTGAGAAGACAGAATCTACAGAACTACCGGATCACCTGAGAAGAGTCAAATGTGCTCCCTACAGACGTCTGATGGAATGGCACGTGAAGAGAAGGGCCGACCGAAGCTGAGAAAAAAGATGGATGAGAACATCTTGTCTACTCCTTCTGGTCTCAGAAAGGAAAAATATAAAGATGCCGGAACGAGCGCGATCCGGGAAAGTACGCGAGTAGAGCTTGGCCTGGACGGCCCGGAATGATGCCGATAAAGTGCCAAGATGTAACAAAGGCCTACGACATGGAAGACGATGGACACAAACTACACGACATAGACACAAACTACACGACATAGACACAAGTTAAAAGTGCCTGGCAGTTTCACCTTAGGGACCCAAGGTTCCTACCGCAAGATGAGCCAGAGGCTGATGATACCAAAGGAAAGCAAGCTCTATGACAATACCACAAATTGGTGAAACATAACTGCTTACAAGAACTTAGTGCCCAAGCTGTTAAGAGGATATTCTAGAAACTCGGTAGGCCTAGAGAAGAAAGCGACGACTGCCGGGCGACCGTGGTGATCGCCCGGATCCGAAGGCGGGCTCGTCGGGCAAAAAGATCCCCGACGACGGCGAGGCTCGAAGGAGGCCGACGACACGAAGCTCGCGAGAATGCGGAGACGGGTCGGAACCTGCCTGCCCGGCGGAGGCTCCGGTGATGCTGAGGGGAAACCCTCTCCCTTACTTTCTGGGGGCCCATCCCACTACAGCCCTCTCCTCTAAGCTAATTTCAAATTGCTTCCTCTGATGATATAACTGTTTTTCCCCTTATCCCGACCACCGGTCCCCGCACTTAGCTTTAGAATGCTGAGCTGAAAGAATCCGTCCTCATTGGAAAAGGACGCGTCCCCTTCGGCGCTGCCGCGTCCGAACTTGGGCTCCGGACTCGCTCGTGGTACCTAAGGCGACAAAACAGAAAACGTGACCGTGGCCCTCCGGAAGAATAATCCCCGGGGCTCTGCCACACCGCTGCCCTGGCTCACCTCAAATGTTGATTCTACTCTGGAGGCTGCCCGGAGTACACCTGCAAAATGAAAAGGTAGACACTGTGCTGCTGCATACCTCCCGCCTATTAGTCACACCGCCAAAATGCCATCTCACCTCCTTGCTTCTATTCCTTGCAACACCTAGAGGAGTGGCAGCACCTGAAAGAAACAAAGCAAAAAATCATGCTGAGAAACCACTACCGCTCTGGTCTGACTGAAGTATGCCTCACCTATACCTTAACCTTGTACCCACCTGGCCTCTGGCATCCTGGCCGGGGACACCTGGTGAGCGGCTCACCTAGAAGAAACAAACGACAATGGATGCTTAGAGTTGCGCTGGAATTTGGGACCCAGAATGATAACACCTCATCCTATCCACTGGTCACTGCTCACCTTGCCTGCTTCACCTTCACTGCTGATCTCTGGCATGACTTCCTGAAAATAAAGACAAGGAAAAATGCTTTAACATAGCCACTCTTTATGTTTCCCCTGCAAAGACAAACAGAGACTGACCTTTTCGGGGGAACCTGCTCAGTCGGTAGGGGTGCTCTGCCACGGATTTAATCCATCTGCATCTGAAAGTTATTACAAAAGTCAGAGTGCTGCATGATAACTTAACAGCTCCAAACATCTTGTGCCAATCAAGGAATACCATCTGGACTCCAACTACACCCTATATTAAAATTTCAAATCCATGGGACTTGTCCTATTACACCCATACCCAGACTATGCGGCAGGGCAGAGCAGCTCTGGGCCAAATACACGCAGACGCCTGGTACACGAGACGGGAAATATGCTGGGACGCAATGGCAAAGGACAGAAAACTCTCAGTGAGAAGAATGACCACAAGGACCGAGACGATGCTGAATGAGATGACCGAGGTGAGACCAATGGTGAGCCGATGAGGCTCTGAGAACCCTGGAGGAAAAAGAGACTACTAGAATAATTTACTCCAAGAACCTCAAAGATGGATGCCCGAGACGGTCAGAAGCCTCTACCTATCTTCACATTCTGATAAGTCCTAATCATCTAGAATGGATCCTCGCCATGCACAGCTGTCGAGACAGCTCAGAACAAGACCTTACAAGACATCTGACTGGCGGCCTCTAAAGACGGATGTGATTCTGATGCACGCCCGAGCTCCTGGGTCAAAGGTTCGACGGTACCGCTGTCAGGCCGAGGAACTCAAAGATGCTGAGAATGATGCCTGGCAATTCTGATGAGGCCCTTGATGGGCTAAAGCAAAAATGTGACACATAGTACCCAAAAGACACAGAATGCACAAGAGACAATTGACACCACATGCACCGGGACTGCTCTGCCCTGCACAACCTCAGCATTGTGATGATAAATGACTCTTTCCCTTCATGTGCCTTAAGGGGGCACTTCTTGGACATCCCCCTCCCCAAAGCTGAATCAAAAATCCCTCGCGGGGAGTCCCGACCCGGCACCCCGCCTTCATCCCCTCTGCGGATTACAGCCCTCGACTTATCTCTCGGACGTCCGGGGATGCGAATCTGCGGCGGGTGCGAAAGAAGGCTGTGTCGCCGTCCGGGAATTTGTGGCTGTCACCAGGCTATTCTGTCTCAATTCTCTCTCGGCTGCAATAAAGAAAACCGAACATCGGTGCGTGAACTGAGCGGCACGTCGGCCAAAATCCAGCAATTCTGCTACTCGCCCTCTCCCGAGAAGGCCCGGGTCCTCGGGCTGCACGCTTCTGCCGCTCTCGGAAGCTGCTGTCCTCATCTCCGGGTATACCTGGGTTAAGAAGAGACAAGGTGATGTGGCACTGCTGGAACTTGACTGGACCCTCATTCTTCCTCCCAACCTCCCCGACTCACCACAACTGCTCAGACACTCCTGAAGGCTACCCGGATGGCGTCGACGAATGGAAATGGTAAAAGGCTTCATCACCAAGTCCTGTAGTATTTCCAGAGGGCTCGCAATGGCAGACAGCCACGTCTGTCGGCCGGTCAGTGAAGGGGGCTTGGCGCAATAAAAGTGGGCCACCTAAAAGAAAAAAACAACAATGGGCCCTTAGAGTTGCACCAGAAATTGAGCAGTAATAACAACTGCTTCTGTCCACTGCTCACCTTGCCTGCTTCACCTTGACTGCTGATCTCTGGCATTACTTCCTAAAAATAAGGACAAAGAACAAAGCTGTAACAAAGCACTTCATGTTTTCCCTGCATAGAGAAACTGTTACTGACCTTCTCAGGGGAACCTCCGCACCTGGGATGGGGCACTCAGCAGCAGATTCAATCCATCTGCATCTGAAAAAAAGTCAGGACAGCAGTCAGAGTGCTGCAGGACAACTTAAACAGCTCGAGACATCATGCATCAACCTAGGAATACAATCTAGAGTCCAACTACACCCTAGTTTAGAAATCTCAAGTCCCCAGGAGTCAACTCTCCTGCAGATCGCATGCATAAGGCCATCGACCTGGAGGTGTGGGATGACTGCTAAATTGTAGGCTCAATTGGCTAAGCCGATTGAAAAATTAACAGTAAAAGTTTTAATCCTATTACACCTATACCCCAACTATGCGGCAGGGCAGAGCAGCTCTGGGCCAAATACACGCAGACGCCTGTGACACGGGACGTGACAAATGCTGGGAGGCAACGGCAAGGAGAAAACTCTCGGTGAGAAGAATGACCACAAGGACCGAGACGATGCTGAATGAGATGACCGAGGTGAGACCAATGGTGAGCCAATGAGGCTCTGAGAACCCTGGAGGAAAAAGAGACTACTAGAATAATTTACTCCAAGAACCGCAAAGATGGATCTCCGAAAATCCTCTACCTATTTTTACATTCTGATAAGTCCTAATCGTCTACAATGGAGCCTTGCCATGCACGGCCGTCGAGACAGCTCAGAACAAGACCTTACAAGACATCTGACCTGCGGCCTCTAAAGAGGGATGTGATTCTGATGCACGCCCGAGCTCCCGGGTCAAAGGTTCGACGGTACCGCTGTCAGGCCGAGGAACTCAAAGATGCTGAGAATGATGCCTGGCAATTCTGATGAGGCCCTTGATGGGCTAAAGCAAAAATGTGACACATAGTACCCAAAAGACACAGAATGCACAAGAGACAATTGACACCACATGCACCGGGACTGCTCTGCCCTGCACAACCTCAGCATTGTGATCATAAATGAGACTTTCCCTTCATGCGCCTTAAGGGGGCACTTCTTGTACATCCCCCTCTCCAAGCCTGAATCAAATATCCCTCACGGGGAGTCCCGACACGGCACCCCGCCTTCATCCCCTCTGTGGATTGCGGCCCTCGACTTATCTCTCGGACGTCCGGGGATGCGAATCTGCGGTGGGTGCAAAAGAAGGCCGTGTCGCTGTCCGGGAATTTCTGGCCGTCGCCGGGCTGTTCGGTCTTAGTTCTCTCTCAGCTGCAATAAACAAAACAGAACATCGGTGCGTGAACTGAGCGGCACGTCGGCCAAAACCGAGCAATTCTGCTACTCACTATCTCCCGAGAAGGCCCGGGTCCTCGGGCCGCATGCTTTGGCCGCTCTCAGAGGCTGCTGTCCTCATCTCCGGGTATACCTAGGTTAAGAAGAGACAAGGTGATGTGGCACTGCTGGAACTTGAGTGGACCCTCATTCTTCCCCCCGACCTCCCCGACTCACCGCAACTCCTCGGCCATTTACTTACGGCTACCCAAATGGGACCTTCAAAGGCAGAAGGTAAAGACTTCATCACAGAGTCCTGTAACACTCCCAGAGGGCTCACGAGACTGGAGAACCGGGTCCGTTGGCTGGTTGGCTAGGGGGCGGTATGAGTGGACCGTGTAAAACACACGGCAACTGACATTTAGACCTGCACCAGAATTTGGGACCCGAGCGATAACTTGTTCTGACCTGGTCACCGCTCACCTCTCGTTTGACCGTGACTGCTGATATTCGGCATTACTTTCTAAAAATAAGGACAAAGAACAATCCGATAACACAGCCACTATTTACAGCTCCCCTGAAAAGCTGAATGATGACTGACCTTCCCTGAGGAGAAGGGGCAAAACAAAAGGGAAAGGCACATACCTAAGTAGGGCCCAAAACTGTCGTGTTGTGGTGGTAGTTTCTATCTGAAACCGCTTGACTGTTATCTCTTTCTGCGAGGGTCTCTGTCATATTGGACTAGCAGTAAGACCACCTGCAAAACACAAAAAAAAAAAAAAAAAGGCCATTTATAGTTTCATCACTGATACAACAACCCCGGTAGCATCTATCCATGCTGGAACTGATACTCATCTCAGTCACCGGTACACATCCGGTTAACGGTTCCCCAGAGCCGATATCTGGCCGCGCCGAGCACTTCAAGCCTTCAAAATAAAACTAAAAGCCGAACAACGAGTTAATAGTGCAGCCAAAAATCAGGCCATCGCTCTGACATGGGGTGCCGACCACCTGCGTTGTGGTGCTCCTCTGGCCTCCTCCGTTCACATGGAGCTCACATCCTATCCCTCTGCAAAAAAGTTATTTGTCAATGTCATTCGGACACACGGGGAAAGCTAAACCTTTCCCAAGTTCTCATTTCACAAATGAAACTGCCTAGGAGCTGACAATAGAGTGCATTAAGACAAATGACTGGACGCCTGCGAGACGCTGCTGTACTGCTCCCGCTGTCTCTGCCCAACTCTGTGAGGGCTGGCCACGGTTGCTCCATCTGAGGTGTGGCTCAGCTGGCTAAGCAAAGCAAAAGGCTACCTGTAAAGTCTTCTTTCTACTCCTCCGACCCCCCGCTCCCCATCTCTTCCACAGGGCAGAGCAGTTCCAGGCTAAACACAAACACATTATGCTACAAACAGTGTGACACAAGGATGATAAAAAAAAAGCTCTAGGGGAGAAGAATGACAGCGGGGACCAAGACAATGCCAAAAGAGATGAGCGATGGCACAGCAGCAGGAGGAGGCTCTAAGATGCAGAAGAAAAGATCGCAATAGAGTGACCTGTTAAAAGAACTGTTGGTCACGATGCTGCGTTTGGAATGCTCCCCAGATGCTTACGATCTTATGAGCCCCTAACATTATGACTCACAGCTGGAAAGGATGGATGGCCATACGGCTGGGAACAAGGCCTCAAAAGACATCTGACTCGATGTTTCCGAGATGTGATTCCAAGATGCGGCCGAGCCTGCCAGTAAAAGAACAAGTGATCATCGTGCCAAGAAGCGTGAATGTTCAAGAACCTAGAGATGACGGCTGATGCTTGCGATAAGGTCCTCGAGGGTAAAAGGCAGAGATATGTGATCCAAGGGAACACAGCAACACGCTAGACAACACAGCAACACGCTAGACAACACAGCAACACGCTAGACAACACAGCAACACGCTAGACAACACAGCAACACGCTAGAACTGCTCTGCACTGTACACACTACAGTTGCAAATCAAAGCAGAGCTGCACCTTTTAGCTGCCCTAAGAGGCACCTTTGAGGACCTCCCTTTCCCCTATGCTAGTTTTTTTAATCGCTTCTAGGCGTTTCCAACCCACTACCCTGCTATCGTCCCATCTACCAGTTGTGGCCCCCGACTTATCTTTCGGATGATCGGTGATGTGAAACGTTGGATGCGAAACTAGTCCTCCTGGGCCATCTTGTAAGGCCCCGTCATAGCCACAGCCCCATAGTCAGCTATGATAAAGAAAACCAAAATCAATGCACGAGTTTAGAGGCATATGGGCCAAATGCCAACAATTCGGCTACTCGCTATCTCTTAAGTGTGTCCGGGTCCTCGAGTCTCTGTCCTAGTCCCGAGTCAAAGGCTGTGGCCATCATCTCAATAGGCATCTGGGTTAGTGAGAGACTGAGTTATACAGTGTTTCTCTGAGTGTGGTGGGTGCATTTGTTTGCCTTAAGACATGTAAATGCATCTGCTGTGCTTGAGGGAAAGCCTTTACCCACCGTGCTGCCTTCAAAACCCTTTCCGGCGATTCCTAAACCGGTTACCCTGCTCACGCTCCCTCTCCCGGTTGTGATCCGTGACTTACCCGTTGGAAACCTCGATTTTGGACGTCGCCTTTGACGCGGGGCGGGTCCCTTTTGTGACGTGGTGAATCTGCTGAAAAATCTGAAGTATCGCTCTTGACACAACCCAGAAGTTGGGATGCGCCTAAAAGAAAAAAAAACAGGAACAAAAACAGAAGTTACAAAAACACCTTACGGCCCCTGAACACACAACCCAAAATCATGAACTGAAATACTCCCTGTGTTCAATGCCATCTTCTTCACAGCATCTTCAAAACCTCTGTCGCTTTAGATACCAAAAGTATCTGCTAAAAAAAGCTGAGATAAGCTGAAAGATATTCTTCATTGAAATAAGGGGAGAGGTCTTACAATACTGGATCCCAGACAGGGAATGATATTCTTTGTGAAGGGGTGGGGTTAACACATCCCTGACTGGGCCTGCCTCTTGCTCCCACGGTAGCCGAGAAAAGAGAAGAGGCAAATACGGTGAGCTATAAAAGCCCTCGGAGGAGCTGTAGCTGTTCGGCTCCTCTGACTTAAATTCGAGGTGAGTATAGGGCTAGATTAAACAGAGGAGAAAACTCTTCACAGAAATGATGACACCTTCTTCTTCCCTACAACTACATTGAGTGAAAGGGCACAGACCGAGTAAAAAGTAAAACTCTCGTATTTTGGCAGCACAGATAGATAAATAGGATAATTTCTAGTTAACTTGCATCATTGTTGTTTAGCAATTACCAAGTGGTAATCCACATGTGACTAAGTAGGGTGGCGGACAAGAGCAACATTATGAAAAGTGTAACTCTCATTGGGACCTCTAATGAGGGCTATAAAAACAAGAAAAACAGGAGACTCTTGGGTGCTGTTAGGGTTTCCTACCTGCCAGACTCACTCCTGTATGTGATACTTGGTACCGGGGCGGGGGTAGAAGCACCCAGAAATGCAGATTTATACCCTTAAAATGCTGAAAAAGGGAGAGCTTTCTTCAGTTGAACCCCTTAAAATAAGGGAATGGCAGGTGTTTACTTCTACTTAAGCTGATATAATGGCAAATAAATGGCTTCTGCCTTTTAATTGAGCCCCCTAAAATAGTGGGAAAAGAGGGGATTCCCACACTTTACATCTCTTAAAAAAAACGGAAAAAAGGGGATAATTTTCACTTCATTTCAAGCCCTTAAAAAGGAGGGACAACTAGGCTTCACCCTCAATTTAAACCTTAGGATGATGAAAATGCAGGAGTTACCCTTATGATGGATGCCTAGGTTAGGGAGAGGTAAAGCTACAGGGCATTTCTGCGAGTACAGCGTGTATGCTTGTGTGCTGTAATATGTGTAAATGTGCTCACTGTGCCTATGGAAAACCTTAGGGGGCCCTCAGACAGATGCCCTTTCTCACCGTGCTGCCTTCAAAAGCCCCCCGTAGTAAGTGCTAACTGGGTACCTTCCTTACCCTCACTTTCTTGGTCACAATTCTGTACCTACTCATCAGAAGCCTCAATGTCAGACATTGTCTTTGACATCAGGCAGGTCCCTTTGGTGACAGGATGAAACCGGTGAAAAAATCTGAAGCGTCACACTTGACACAACCAGGAATTTCAGGAAGCTGTGGTGCTCCTAAAAAAAAAAAAAAAAAGAAAAAACCCAAAACAAACAAACACACAAAAAAAGACCAACAACAAAAAAAAAAAACACATGAACAAAACCAGAAATTACAAAAGCACCTTACCACCCCTGAACACACAACCCAAAATCATGAACTTACATACTCCCTGTGTTCAATGCCATCTCTTCACAGCATCTTCAAAGCCTCTGTTGCTGTAGATGCCCAAAAGCATCTGCTGAAAACCAGCTGAGATAAGCTGAAAGAGTCTCTTCTCTGAAAAAAGAAAAGAGCTCTTATCCCAGTGCATCTCAGAGAGGGAATGAAGCCCCTTAGCAAAGGCTGCGGTTAATATACCCCTGATTGGGCCCGCCTTTCAATCCCAGGGTGCCCAGGAAAGGGGAGGAGGCTGATCCCACCAGGTGTAAAAGCCCTCGGAGAAGCTGCAGCTGTTTGGCTCCTCTGACTTGAATTCAGGGTGAGCAAAAGGCTAGGAAATAGAAGAAAAGTCTTCAGGGAAATGACGCTACCTTCTTTTTTGCTATGACTACCTCAAGTGCAAGGGCAGAAAACTGGTAAGAAATAAAATTTAACATTTCAGCAGCATAACTATGTAAGTTGGATAATTTGTAGCTGCCTTATGTAATTATTCCTTGGTGATTACTAAGTGCTACTCCACCTGTGATAAGTGTAGAGTGGGGAAAAATAGTAATAATACAAATGGTGTAAGTCTCATTGGGACCTCTAATTAGGACTATCCACATTTTAAATAACAATATAGAAAATAATAGACTCCTGGGCATCGTTTGGGTTACGTACGTGCCGAGTTCGCTCCCGTCCGAAATATTTGGTACTGGGGTACGGGCAGAAGCACCCTGAAATGCAGTTTTTTATCCCTAAAATGCAGAAAAAGGTACCTGAACCTCTTAAAATGAGGAAATGGGGTGGCTACCCCTGCTTAAACCAATAAAATGGCAAATAAATTGCTTCTGCCCTTTAATTTAATCTCCTAAAATATTGGAAAAGGAGGGGTTTTCCTCACTTCAAATCTCTCTGGTGATGGGAAAAGAGGGATTTTTCCTGCAATTCAAACCTTTAAAAAGGAAAGACAGCTGGGCTTCCCCCTGAATTTAAGCCTTAGGATGCTGAAAACGGGGGTGTTATCCTCAATTCACACCCATAAAAAAATCATTCTCAAGGTTTTCTCCTTCCATTTAAACTGGACAATAATGGAGAATGTGGATTCCCTGACAATTAATACCTACAACAGCATGAAAAAGGCAAGGTTTCCTTCGATTGAGACCATTGAAATTGCAGGGGAAGTGGATTCCCCCATGATGTGAACACAGACAGTTATGGAAAAGGAAGCTTTTTCTCTCAAAAAGCCTGGGCTTCTAATCTGGACCCCTAACCTGGACCTGGACCCCAAACCTGACCCCCTAAACTGGGCTCTGGCTCTTAATCGGGACCCCTAACCCAGATCTTGGCCCATAACACAGACCCTGTCACCTAGCCGAGACTACAAGCCTAGGCTTCTAACCTGGGCCCAGACCCCTTACCTAGACCGCAAATCTGGACCCCTAAGCTGGACCTGGACCCCTATCCTGAGCCCCTAACCCAGGACCGGACCTGGACCCCTAATCTGGACGACTGATGCAGATGCGTAGCGTAGGCCCCTGACCTGGCCCAGACCCGTAAGCTTGACACCAAATGTGAAGCCCTAACCCTGACCCAGACCCTTAACCAGGGCACAAACCCCAAACAGGGACCCCAAACCCAGACTCATACCCCTAATCTGGACCCCCAACCCAGAACTAGGCCTGGACCCCTAATCTCAACCTCTGACCCGGATATGGACCCCTGACCTGAGCACCTTACCTGGGGTCCTAACGCAGACCTGGACCTGCACCCCTAATCTGAACACCTAACCCACACCCAGACCCCTAGGCTGAACCCCTAACCAGGACCCAGACCCCTTGCCTAGACCCCAATCCATACTCTGGGCCTCTAATCCAGACCTGTAGCCCAACCTGGATGCCGGACCTGCACCCCAAATCAGGACCCCTAATACAGAACTGGACCTGGACTCCTAATCTGATGCCCTGAACCTGGGCCCCTAACCTGCACCCCTAATCTGGACCCCTAACTCACACCTGGACCCCGAACCTGGACCTGGACCCGAACCTGAGCCCCTAAACTGGGCACTGGCTGTTAATCGGGACCCCTAACCCCGACCTTGACCCATAACCCAGACCCTATCCCTGAGCCTGGACTTGCAAGCCTGAGCTTCTAACCTGAGCCAAGACCCCTTACGTAGACCGCAAATCTGGACACCTAACCAAGATCTGGACCCCTAAACCAGGACCAGACCCGGACCCCTAATCTGGACCACCAACAGGGACCCGGACACCTAGCCTGGTCTCCCAATGTTGCCCAGACCTATAACCTTGACCCCTTATCTGAACCGTTAACCCTGACCCAGACCTGTAACCAGAGCACAAACCCCAAACCTGGACCCCAAACCTAGAACTGCATGCCTATTCTGGACCCCTAACCCAGACCCAGTCCTCTGGCCTGTGCCCCTAATCTGGAGTCCTAACCCAGATCTGGAGCCCTAACCCAGACCTGTACACAGATCCCCAGCCTGGACCCCTAACCTGCGCCCCTAATCTGGGCCCCTCACCCAGACCTGGACCCCTAACACAGAACTAGACCTGGACCCAGAGCCTGGGCCCCTAACCTGCGTGCAGACTCTTAATCGGGTCCCCTAACCTGGACCCAGACCTGTAGCCTGGACCCCTAACCTGGACCTGGACCCAGAGCCCAGGCCCCTAACCTGGGTGCAGACTCCCAGTTGGGACCCCTAACCCAGATTTTGACCTGTAATCTAGACCCTGTCCCCTAGCCTGGACTTCGGGCCTAATCTGGGCCTAGACCCCTTACCTAAACCACTAATCTGGACCCCTAACCTGGACCTGGAGACCTAGCCTGAACCCCTAAACCAGACCTGGACCCCTAACCCAGAATTTGACCTGAACCCCTCATCTGGACACCTAACCCAGAACAGGACCCCAGGCCTGCACCCCTAATCTGGACTCCTAACTCAAACCTGGACTGCTAACATGGAACTGGATCTGGACCCCTAATATGGACCCCTAACCCATACCTGGACCCTGAGCCTGGGCCCCTAACCTGCACCCCTAATCTGGACCCCTAAACCAGACCCGGACCCCTAACACGGAACTGGACCTGGACCCCGAACCCAGACCCGGACCCTTGGCCTGCGCCCCTAATGTGGACCCCTAACCCAGATCTGAACCCCTATCCTGGACCCCTTATCTGGACCATTAGGGTCACTGCCTGCATCTGCTGGGAGGGTTCTGGGGCTGCCCCACCATTGGGGTCACTGCCTTGTGCTGCTGTTGGGGAAAATGGGGGATGTTAGGGGTGCTCTTTGGGGCGAGGTTAGAGGTAGAGTGAGGGCTGGTTCACCTGTCACCCTCCAGCTCCCTCTGTGGCCCTGCCCCTCAGCCTCTTTGTGTCACCCTCAAGCTCCCCTACTGGAGCCTCTCAGCTTCTATGTGACACCCTGGAGCACCCCCTGCTTTGTTTCTCAGCTTCCCCCATTCTCTGTGTGTGTCACCCTGCAACCCCCCCTCCCCTCAGCCCCATCCTCTGTGTGTCACCCTCAGTCCCCCTCCCCTCAGTGCCAGCCCCTCTGTGTCACCCCTCCAGCCCACAGACATTGTCCCAGCTGTTTTATTTGGGTATTCTTGTGCTGCGAGAGCTACAATGCCCTGCAGAGTGAGGGTCTCTGCCTGCTGCTGCTGCAGGTGGGTGCTGCACAGGGTTGAGGCGTAGAGCGGGGGATGAGGCAGCAAAGAGGGTGGGGTGAGGGATGGAGCAGAGGATGCTGGAGTAGGGATGGGGGTGAGGAGGGGGCAGGACAGTGGGGGTGAGGGTGAGGAGGGGACACCCCATTTCCAGCCGCAGGCACCTGGATGCCAACGCTGGCCTTTCCCATGGGAAACAAAGCCCTCAGTGCCCAGAACTGAGTTCAGAGGTGGCATCTAGCACTCCAAGGGCAACAGTGTCCTCCATGTGTCCCCCATGTCCTGCATGTCCTCTTGTGTCCCCATGTATCCTGTGTGTGTGCCCATGTCCTGTGTATCCCCATATGTGCTGTGTGTGTCCCCCATGTGTCCTGCATCCTCTGTGCATCCGTGTCCTGTGTGTCCCCATGCCCTTCCGTCCCCATGTGTCCTGCATCCTCCGTGTGTCCGTGTCCTGTGCATCCATATCCCCCGTGTGCTGTGTGTGCCCGTGCCAGTCTGTCCCCATGTCCTGTGTGTCCCCCATGTCCTGTGTATCCCCATGCTCATCTGTCCCTGTGTCCTGTGCCTCCATGTCTGTGTCCTGTGTGTCCCCATGCCCGTCTGTCGCCGTGTCCTGTGTCCCTCTCCACTGTGTCCTGTGTGTCCCCATGCCTGTCTGTCCCTGTGTACTGTGTCCCCGTGTCCCGTGCCTCCATGTATCCTGTGTCCCCATGTCCTGTGTGTCCCTCTCCTGTGTACTGTGTGTCCCCATGCCCGTCTGTCCCCGTGTCTTGTGTGTCCCCATGCCTGTCTGTCCCTGTGTACTGCGTGTCCCCATGCCCATCTATCCCTGTGTCCTGTGTGTGTGTCCCCATGCCTGTCTGTCCCGGTGTCCTGCGTGTCCATGTCCTCTGTGTCCTGCGTGGAGGTGAGGAGCAGCGGGGACAGGGAGAAGCTGCAGCGAACCTTACACCATCCCTAACTCAAACCACTCCTCTAACGACCCCGTTTTCCCCCTGACAGCAGAACAACACGGCAACCCTGAAACCCTCACTGCAGCACGGAGCGGCCAGCCTGACTCCGGACCGACCCGAGAACCCTCCCGGGACAACGGGACCCACAGTGACAAGGAGAGGATAACATCTGCAACCCGGAGAGAGACAGGTAGGGGTTGCAGCTCAGAGTGCACAGCAGCAGTGAGGCATACAAGCATACAGTGTTCACGGACTGGGGCCCCTGACCTGCCCAGACCCATAAACTTGACCCCTAATCTGAACCCCTGACAATAACCCAGACCCCTAATGAGGGTGCAAAGCCCTAACAGGGACCCCTAACCCGTACTCAGACTGCTAACCTGGACCCCTAACACAGACCCTAGCCTGGACTGCAAGCCTGAACTTCTAACCTGGGACCAGACCTCTGGCCTAGACCGCAAATCTGGACACCTAACCAAGATCTGGACCCCTAACCTGGACCTGAAACCTGAGGCTGAGCCCCTAACCCAGACCTTGACCCCTAATCTGGACAACTGACACAGACGTGTAGCCTGGGCCCCCGACCTGGCCTTGACCCGTAACGTTGACCCCAAATCTGAACCCCTAACCCTGACCCAGACCGGTAACCCAGACTCAGACCCCTAACCTGGACTCTTAATCTGGACCCCTAACCCAGAACAAGGCCTGGACCCCTAATCTCAAACCCTAACCCAGACCTGCACCCCTAAAGTGGACCCCTGACCCAGACCCCTGACCTGGGCACCTTACTTGGGGCCCTAACACAGAGGACTTGCACCCCTAATCTGAACACCTAACCCACACCCAGACCCCTAGGCTGAGCCCCTAACTGGGACCCAGACACCTTACCTGGACTCTGACCCGTACTCTGGACCCCTAATCCGGACCTGGAGCCCAACCTGGATGCCAAACCTGTGCCCCAGACCTGGACCCTGAACCCAGATGTGGACCCTTAACACGGAACTGAACCCATAATCTGACCCCCTAACCCAGACCTGGACCCCGAGCCTGGGCCCCTAAACTGCACCCCTAATCTGGACCCCTAACCCACACCTGGACCCGTAACACAGATTTGGACCTGGACCCCTAATCTGGACCCCAAACCTGAGCCCCTAAACTGGGCGCTGACTCTTAATTGGGACCCCTAACCCAGACCCTGTCCTGTAGCCTGGACTGCAAGCCTGGGCTTCTGACCTGGGCCCAGAGCCCTTACCTAGACCGCAAATCTGGACACCTAACCGAGATCTGGACCCCCTAGCCTGAGCCTCGACTCCAGACCCGGACCCCTAATCTGGACCGCTGACACGGGCCCGGACACCTAGCCTGGATCCTTAACCTTGTCCCCTAATCTGACCCCCTAACCGGGACACAAACCCCTAACCTGGACCCCGAACCCAGAACTGGACCCGAACCCCTAATCTGAATGCCTAACCCAGAACAGGACCCCTAATCAGGATCCCGAACTCAGAACTGGACCCCTAATCTGGACAGCTAACCCAGAACAGGGGCGGGTTTGGGGGTTTTTAGGGTGGACTGGGAGGCACTGTGAGGGACTGAGGCTGGGCAATTTCCCTCAAATTTCTATTTCTCCACGGAAATCCCTGGCTTTAACTGAAACCCCCATTTTTAGCAGACATCCCCATTTTTAACCAAATCCCCCATTTCTGCCCCCACCCCCAGGCCGGATCCAGGGGCCCCCCTTGTAACCCAAACCCCCATTTTTAACCCAAACCCCATTTTTCCCCCCAGAGCAGATCCAGGGGCCCTGGACTGGGAGCAGGTGAAGATCACTGGCACCTGCCAGGACGTCACCGAGTGCTACCTGCAGCTCGCCTGTGCTCCGGATC
>JAVTVJ010001715.1:0-19329 GCA_034509425.1 Eopsaltria australis | reverse complement strand
CCTCAAGCACCAGCGGATTCACACAGAGGAGAGGCCCTTCCGCTGCCCTGACTGTGGGAAGGGCTTCAATCGCAACACCATCCTCCTCACCCACAGGCGCATCCACACTGGGGAGAAGCCCTACAAGTGTCCCCAGTGTGGAAAGAGCTTCTCACAGAGCTCTATCTTGACCAGACACCAAAGGAGGCACCAGTAAGGAAGGCCCTGTGAATGCCATGACTGCAGGAAAAGCTACATCTGCTGCTTCAACTTCATCTCCCATCAGAGGACCACGATTTGGCAGAGCCTTGGTGACCAACATTCCCTGTGCTCCACATTGGAAAGACGCCTGTCCCTTTCTCTGCCCCTGGCAGTGGTTTGAGGTGGAATCAAAGCACATGAGGATCTGGCCATGCCCTCATCATTATATTCAATCCCACCTCAGGTCATTTGCAGGGACAGGGAAAGGGACTGTCCCAAGGAGAAGGGTTTCCTTTCTGGATGGAAGAATATGCAGGGTCCGGAAGAGTCGGTCGGTGTTTCCCCAGTTTTCCCTGTAAATCATTTGTTTGTCTTGTCCCTTCTGTTATCAATATTGTTGCTGTTCCTCTTTGTTCCTTATCCCGTTGCAGTTCCCAGTAAATTGTTTTTATCCCAGCCTGGGATATTTGCTATTTGTGCTTTCCATAGGAAGGGGAAGGGAGCGAGCGGCAGTGCAGTTTTAGCGAGAGCAGAAAATTGGCGAATCCCATTCCTGAACCCCAGCCGTTGGAATCCGAGCATCACAGCTGTTTCCAGCCCTGGCTGCCATGGCAACAGCCTTGGGAGCGGGTCTGTGGCTGGGGCTGTGGGAACCTCTTCACTCCGGTGCCCAGGGACAGGACTGGAGGGAACAGCTGGAGCTGAGTTGGGGCAGGTTTAGGTTGGCTCTCAGGAAAAGGTTTTTCCCCAGAGGCTGCTCAGGTACTGCCCAGGCTCCCCAGGGAAGGGATCACAGTTCCAAGGCTGTTGTACCTCAAGCAGTGTTTGGTCACCACTGCCAGGCCCAGGCTGGGATTGTTGGGATGTCCTGTGCAGGGCCAGGGTTCGGACTCGAGGATCCTGATGGGTCCCTCCCAGCTCAGCCAAGTCTGGGGTTCTGTGATCCCATGACCCTCGGGATGGGACCGCAAATGGTTTCCATGGCAATGGATTCTGACTCCAGGCCTGAGCTGATGTCCATGGCAACCACCCCTGGCATTGGGTCCCCATGGAGCTGCCAAGGGAGTGACCATGGCAAAGGGGCCTGGTGATGGTTGCCATGGAAACTGACCATGGCAATGGAGCCTGGTGATGGTTGCCTGATGAGGAGCCAATTTGTCACAGGCTCTCAGAGGGGTTCCATGGGGACATTCCAGGAGTCTCCAGGCTGCCAAAGACCTGGGATGTCACAGACACTCACAGGGGTTCCTGTCATGGGCACAGTGGGAGCTTCAGGCAAAGTTGATTAGAGAAGCTCCCATTGGGTCTCGAAGTGTAGAAAGGACCCCCAATACTCTCCATAGATCCCAAATCCCCAGGCTTTCCAAACTCCTGTGAGAGGAGCCTGGGAGTGGCTGGACCCAATCCCAGCCCCAGACTTTGTCAAAGGTTCATATGTAAAAGACTGGACAGGTGGAACTGATCCTTAATGCAATTTGTCCCACAGGATTAACGATGGAAGATATATTTATATAAATACAGCTATGATTGATTCTGATCATGGTTAGACAAAATGATCTTAACCAGAGTTATTTACTCCACAATATAGGAGCAATAACAAGTATTATTAGAATATAGTGCTCTAGGAAGAAATTTTGAAGCAAACAGGGCCTTGTTGGAGTTGTTTGAGCCCACTGAAGGCAGAGCCTCCTGCTCCAGCAGGAATGGCCTTTCCTGTGCCAGGACCAGGGCAGATCCCACTGCAGGAAAAGCCCCAGGCCAGCCCCAACACAGTGAAGGCGTCGGGCACAAGTGCAGAGTGCCGTGGTGGGAGCTGTGCCGGGGAGAGCCTGAGACACCAAAGGCACCTTGGCAGCAGCAGCTGCTGCCAGGGCATGGCCAGAAGCCTCCCTTGGCAAGCCGGCCTGGTGGCCAGCACTGCAGAGCTGCTGCTTCAGGGGGTGATTTCTGGCTGGGCTCTGCCCCACCCCACTGAGTGACCTCAGCACTGACTCTTTCACAGCCCTTGTGCCTGAGCCCTGCAAAGCCCAAAGATCACCTGTGCCACCCACCCTCTGTCAGCCCCTGGGGCAGGGGGAGGGCAAGGTCAGAGAAGGGGCTGCCTTTGGCTGCTGAATGTGGGGCCCAGCAGAGACCAGGAGTCAAGGGAGTGCATGGAGTCCACTGAGCAGCCCCTTCTCCCCACACTGTCCTAGAATGGTTTGGATTGGAAGAGCTCTGCAGTGCTCATCTCATCCAAACCCCTGCCAGAAGCAGGGACATCTTTCACCAGACCAGGCTGTTCAGAGTCCTCTCCCACCTGGACTTGAATGGTTCCAGCTTCCCTGGGAACCTGTCCTGGTGTGTCACCACCCTCATCATCAACAATTTCTTCCCTATCTCTTCTTACTTGAACGTCCCTTCTTTTAGTTTAAAACCACCACCCTTTTTCCTATTGTGACAGGCCCTACTAAAACCTTTGTCCTGGTATTCCCAATGAGCTGGGTTTCCATGGCAACTGCCATGCCAGGTGACCCAGGTGTCCTGTCCCAGTGACGGCTGCCATGGAAACAGTGCCCAGCACTGCCCCTTTCTGTCTGCCTGAGCTGGCCTTTGGCCCTGGCACTGGCCTTTGCTGCTGCTTCCTTGGGGGCTGCCCAGCCAGCGCGGCACAGGGCAGGTGGCCGTGGCACCAGCCCCCAGCAAGGGATCCCCTGTGGCTCTGGGCAGTGACAGCAGCCCTGAGCAAGGGGCTGGAGCAGTGGGGTCAGTGCAGTGTCCATGGCCAGAGCCCCTTGCAATGGCCCAGGGTAGGTTGGGATGAGGATCCCCCCTCACAGCCAGCCCAGGGCAGGTTGGGATGAGGATCCCCCCTCACAGCCAGCCCAGGGCAGGTTGGGATGAGGATCCCCCCTCACAGCCAGCCCAGGGCAGGTTGGGATGAGGATCCCCCCTCACAGCCAGCCCAGGGCAGGTTGGGATGAGGATCCCCCCTCACAGCCAGCCCAGGGCAGGTTGGGATGAGGATCCCCCCTCACAGCCAGCCCAGGGCAGGTTGGGATGAGGATCCCCCCTCACAGCCAGCCCAGGGCAGGTTGGGATGAGGATCCCCCCTCACACCCAGACCAGGGCAGGTTGGGATGAGGATCCCCCCTCACACCCAGTCCAGGCCAGGGCTGCACTGCCATTCCCCACAGCCTGTCTGCACACAGGCACTTCCCGGGCTCTCTGCATTTCCCTTCCCCTCACTCTTGGCTCACTCACACACCTCCCAACAACCCACTGGGTGCTTTGAGCTGCTTTGAGGAGTTCAAAGGCTGTCTGTCCTTCAGGAGCTGGTCGAATTCTGCTTTCAGCAACTCTGGATTTGTGTTCACTGTAGAACTTCCACTGTGTCTAAAACATTCCTTGCATGGCTCTGTCTTGGGGAAGGGGAACCTCCTTGGAGGCACCTTGGGCTTGGCACACACTTGAGGAGGGTGTCTGTTTTCAGTGGGGAAACTCAGGAGTTTTAGAGTGCTTAAGAAATAAAAGGAAAGCCCTCTTTGCCTGAATGCAGGCAGCTCTGTGAGCAAAGCAGATGCGAGGTGAGTGAGGAGAGACAGGATGGGGTTGAGGAATGTGGAGCAAGGTTGTCCACACTGGCTCAGACCTCAAGTCAAAGCTTCTCTGAGCAGGCCACACCTCCTGAGGAGAGATCCTGGATCAGTAGCAGTCCCAGAATGCTGCAATTACCTCTTCTCTACAGAGAAAAATACACCCTTTAAAATAGGAAGATGGATTTATCAGAAGCTCTTTGAAATATTTCTCCTCAACAAAGCGAAAAAAGCTTCCTAATGAACAGCACCAGAGCAGAGGGAAATCAAGGCAGAGCCATGGTTTGTCAGGAGTGGCTTGATCCTAATGAGCCCCATGGTGCATTTGGAGCTGAGCCCTTGAAGCTCAGGGCCTGAGAGGAGATTTCAGGAACCTTTCCAGGAGTCAAAGTCAGAGGAAAAACCCAAAGTGTCTCGAGGCATTAATGGGTCCCACTGAGGTCCATCCCCAGCACAGCCCCCTCATGCACCCCTTGGAGGAGAGAATTGGAGGCCAGGATTGCACAGAAACCTCTCAGAGCCTCAGTGTGGGAAGGAAAATCCAAAGTACCTTAAAACCTTGAGTATCTCAAAGCATGAATGAGCCCCACTGAGTGTCAATGCAAAGCTCTCAAGGGACTCGTTAAAGTAAATAATTGAAGGCTAGGATTGCACAAACCTCTCTGACACTCCATGGCAAAAAGAAGAACTTAAATTAACCTGAGTACCTTGGAGCATTCATGAACCCCACTGACAAAGCCTCTCAAGGGCCGAGTTACAGCAGAGAATTGGAGCCATGATTGCACAAACCTCTCAGAGACTCCCAGGCAAAAGCAAAAGCCAAAGTCCTTTGAAAAACCTGCAGTCCCTGGGAGCCCCCCAGGGCCATTCCTGACCAAGGCTCCCCAGGGACTCCTTGCAGCAGATCCTTGAGGCCACTGGGGTGTGGGGGGGATGCTGAGGGCAGGACAAGGGGGTGACAGTGGCCAGCCTTGCTGGGGCTGTGCCAGGAGGCCCCAGGGCCTCAGGACAAGGTGTCTCCTCACAGCCCTTGCTGGCACAGATGCTGCTGTGCCCCAGGGCACCAAGACTTGCCTTCACTTTGTCCCCACCTGTCATCACTGCCTCCAATTTCCTGCTCTCCCTGGGGCCTGGGGACACTTTCTCAGTCCTGTCCCTCCCTGGGATCCATTAATGGTATCAGGAACTTTGGAGTTTGACTGTGACTTGGAGTTCTGGACAGGTTTCTCCAGCTCCCTCTCAGGGACTGATGTTCAGGGCTCAGCAGAGAGCCCCAGAGGGTCATTGCAGTGCTTGTGCTGTGTCTGTGCTGCTGAGCTGGGCCGGGCTCCTGGCACAGAGGCAGCTCCTGGCAAGGGCAGCGCTGCAGAGAGACAGCTCTGGCCAGGAGCAGCTCCTGTGCACAGCCCAGCAGGGCTGGGGCACTGCCTGCAGCCAGCCCGGGCACAGCACAGAGGCACCGAGGGCTTAAACTCAGCCTGGGCTGGGAGCACAGAGCAGAGCTCCCAGAGGGCTCAGCAGAGCAGAAATCATCCCAGTGCTGGAAACAGTCATTGTCTGGCTGTGGGAAGAGAAGCTGCAGTTGCTGCAGGCATCTCCTGAAGCTGCCACATGCCACAGCTTTCAGGAGCTTCCAGGAGCAGTCTCAGAGCTGCTGCAGTTTGGGGGATGTGGCCCTAGGGCAGAGCTGGCTTTCCTGCTGCAGCATGCCAGGCACCGCCCAAGGCAGCTCCCTGTGCCAGGCTCTGCTGCAGGGCTGAGCAGCCGGGGCTGCAGCCAGGGCTGCCCAGGGCTGTCCTGCAGAGCAGGCTCCTGCAGCCCAGGCCGCTGTGCTGGGCCAGGGACTCTGCTGCCTGCCAGGGGCAGCTCTCAGCCGGCCCGGGGAGCTGCTGCCAGCGCTGGCGGAGCAGCTCTGGGGGGAAGGAGCCACCCTGAGCAGGGCAGCTGCTGCTGCTGCTGCTGCTGCTGAGAGGGGCTGTGTGGGGCAGGGCTGCTCCCTGCTCCACACCAGCCTGGGCACAGCTCTGCAGGACACTTCCCAAAAGAAGGGAAGCCAGGGATTGCTGTCAAGGTCAGCAGCTTTCCTCAGACTGTTTTCAATTTCCTACTTGGAGCAAGGTCAGAAGGTTGGGGGATGACAAAAATTTTTCCTTTATATACATTTTTCATACATTCCTACCTCTGTAAATTACTACGATATAGTTCTATAACTATAATCCTTCATTAACTCTAGTACATTTCCAACCCTTTCTCTTCAATTTTAGAACAATGAAATGACCATCTCAACACTTTCCTGAAATATTGTATAGTCTCATTGTCTGGAAGAGGACCTACAAGAAGAACATTTTGTTTTGCAAGCAGAATCTGAGCAGTCATAACATAAAGTGAGGTGAAGAAGCCCTTGGACCAAGTCCAATAGTTTGAGCCAGGAGTGGGTGACTGGGGCAACTGAATCTGCTATTGGATTTTCCTGTTAGATATCCTAATTAATCAACCTTATTCAATGGTTGAAATCAGGGCCTGGGTGTTCCCCATCACCATCAGGACACCTGGAAGCTTCCAATAAAGGTTTGTGTTTTACTTTACTCTTCTATCACTGTTGCAAGAGGTTTTTTTCTCTTTTGATTAGAGGCAAGAGCCAAATGAGAGAAGCAGAACAGGAGTTGCAATCAGATCCTCACAGAACATTGTGAGTTGAAAGGGACACACCAGGATCACCAAAGTCATGTTGGAACATTTGCTCCAACTCCAGATCTGCACCTTTGGGTGGTCAGTCTCTCTGCTGGGAGCCTCCTAAAGCTCCTTCAGCCCCTCCTCAGCCCATGCACAGCAGCAGCAGCACCTCTGCAGGCCCAGCAGGGCTCTCCTGAGCTGCCCTTGCCCACCTGCACACAGAGCCTGCCCCAGCCAGGGCCCTGCACACAGGCAGGTTTCTGTAGGGCCGGGCCGAGGGCACACAGGGTGGGATGGGCTCTGTGAGCGCTGGCAGGGACAAGGCAGCTGTCAGGAGGAAATGTCCAGGCCCAGGGAGATGCTGAGGGAAGGAGAGGGAGCTGAAGAGAGCAGTGCTGGGGGCACGAGGGCACTGTTGGTGTGTGGGAGGTGCCGTGCACAGCTGGGCACAGGAACAGTGTCCTGAGTGCCCGGCTGTCCCTGCCCTGCCCTCTCAGGCAGGCACAGCACCACAACATCTTCTCTTCTTTCTGCACTCCCCTGATACTGTCACTGTGATCTGGGGCTCTCAGGGAGGCTCTGGCATTTGCAGCAGCTGAGTCAGGCAGTGGCCTTGGGATTCCTGCCAGGCAGGGCTGTCCATGGCAATGGGGTGTCCAAGCTTCCCTGGCACCTGTGGGGCTGTGGGCAAAGCAGTCCATGGCAAAGGGGAATGAGCTGAGCCTCCCTCCCTGAGATCCCATCATGGGCACCCCCAGGGATCTCCTTGCTGTGTCCTCCCAAGCTCTGAGCTGCCCTCCTGCCTGCAAATCTGTGCCACAGCCTCTCGCAGTTCCCTGAATGTCCCACGGGGAAGGGCAGAGATGCCTCAGCTGAGGAAATGCTGTTGGGTTTGCCAAGGGAGCCGTGAGTGTCCTTGGCAGAAGGGGGTGCTGAGACCTTGCTCAGACACCTTCAGAGAGGGGGAGACATTCAGGGCTCCCTCTGCTCTGGGCAGGCTCTGCTTTATCCCAGGGTGACCTGGGAGTGTGATTGTGCTCTGATTGCAGCCAAAGGTGCAAACCCAGGGCACTTGGCAACAAGCCCATGCAGCCCCTCACCTTCCCTCAGCCACAGGGAATCCTTTGCCTCTCCCCTCTCTCAGTGGAAAACTCGGAGTGCAGCAGAAATGCTGGGGATTTCTGACCTCAGAGAACCAGGAATGATGTGTGGGTAAGGAAAATATTCCCTCCATCTCCTCCCTGCCCTCCATGACCTTTAGACCTGGGAGTGCAGCTGCTCAAATGCCTTTCTGCATTAGGAGCCATTCCACTGACAAATCCTGAAGATGCAGCCTTGTCCCACTGCCACACGGCCACAAACCCAGGACAGTGGGGCAGGGATGGCTCCTGGAGAGCCCCCACGCACAGGCCTGGCTGCTCCTGGCACACTCAGACAGCACAGCTGGAGCTCAGGCGGGGATGTGAGTGAAGGTTTTCCCAGAGCAGGAACAAGGGTGGGTGAGTCCCAGCGGGACAGTCTGCAGGGAATGGCCCAGCTTTGGCTCAGAGCAGCCTCTCCTGACTTGTCCCTGTCCTTTATCCATCAACAGGTGCCCATGGCCAGGGACAGCAAATGTCCAACAGCAGCTCCATCAGCCACTTCCTCCTGCTGCCCTTGGCAGGCACGCGGCAGCTGCAGCTCCTGCACTTCGGCCTCTTCCTGGGCATCTCCCTGGCTGCCCTCCTGGGCAACGGCCTCAGCAGCAGCGCCGGAGCCTGCGGCCACCACCTGCACACCCCCATCTTCTTCTTCCTGCTCAGCCTGGCCCTCAGCCACCTGGGCTCCATCTGCACCACTGTCCCCAAAGCCATGCACAAGTCCCTCTGGGCCACCAGGCACATCTCCCACTCAGCATGTGCTGCACAGCTCTTGTTCTTTCTGTTCTTCATTGCAGCAGAGTATTCTCTCCTGACCATCGTGTGCTACCACTGCTCCGTGTCCATGTGCAAAGCCCTGCTCTACGGGACCCTCGTGGGCAGCAGAGCTTGTGCCCACATGGCAGCAGCTGCCTGAGCCAGTGCCTTTCTCACTGCTCTGCTGCACACGGCCAGTACATTTTCCCTGCCCTTGTGCCCGGGCAATGCCCTGGGCCAGTTCTTCTCTGAATTACCCCAGATCCTCAAGCTCTCCTGCTCTCACTCCAACCTCAGGGATCTTGGGCTTCTCACTGTTACAGCCTGTTTAGGTTTTTGTTGTTTTGTGTTCATTGTTTTCCCCTACGTGCAAATCTTCATGGCTGTGCTGAGGATCCCCTCTGAGCAGGGATGGCACAAAGCCTTTTCCACGTCTCCCTCACCTGGCTGTGGTCTCCCTGTTTATTGGCACGATCATGTTTGCTACCTGAAGCCTCCCTCCATCTCCTCCCCATCCCTGGATCTGGCACTGTCAGTTCTGTACTCGGTGATGCCCCCAGCCCTGAACCCCCTCATCTACAGCCTCAGGAACCAGGAGCTCAAGGCTGCAGTGTGAACATTGATGACTGCATGGTCTCAGAAACATTAAACTGCTGGCCCGTTTCTGCAAATCACTTGTAATAAAAGTAATCTTTGATAGTTCTTGTTGATTTGGTTGTGGGAGTTTTTTTCTTTGTTTTAGTTTTTTCATGTTGTCCACAAAGAAAAGCCATGTTTGTGCCATTTCTCCTTTTGTTTCTCTCCATCTTCACAGTGGCCACAGACTGTGTCAATGAGGAGCCATGCTCTCAGTGGCTTTCAAGGAATTAAAGGATCTCCCTGGGAAGTTTTCGCCAGAGATCCCCCTCTTTTTTCCCCTTCTCTGGAGCTGCAGCAGCCATGTCTGTGTGCAGAGGTGGGGGCAGATCAGGGCTGGCACAGCAGCTCTGCTCCTGCTGGCCACACTATCCTGATCCAGGCCAGGTGCCATTGGCCTTCTTGGCCACCAGGGCACACTGCTGGCTCATGTCCAGCCTGCTGTCCATCAGTCCCCCCAGGTCCCTTTCTGCCTGGCACTGTCCAGCCCCTCTGTCCCCAGCCTGTAGCGCTGCAGGGGTTGTTGTGGCCAAAGTGCAGCACCTGGCACTTGGATTTGTTAAACCTCACATTGTTGGATTCAGTCCCCCGATCAACCTGTCCAGGTCCCTCTGCAGAGCCCTCCTACCCTCCAGCAGATCCACACTCTCCCCCACCCCAGTTTGGTGTCTACTGCAAAGATGTCCTTGGTTCCATGGGGTCCCTCAGTGTCACAATGGCCCCTTGGTTCCATGAGTCCCCACAGTGTAACAGTGATCTCCATGGTTCTACAAGGCCCCACAGAGTAACAATGGACTCCTTGGTTCCCTGGGGCTTCACAGTGTCACAATGCTCTCCTTGGTTCCACAGTGTAACAGTGGCCCCTTGGTTCCATCAGGCCCCAAAATGTGACAATGGGCCTTTGGTTCCATGGGGCTTCACAGTGTCACAATGGCCCCATGGTTCCATCAGGTCCCGCACTGTCACAAGGGTCTCTGTGGTTCCACAAGCCCCCACAGTGTCACAATGGACTCCTTGTTTCCACAAGGCCACTCAGTGTCACAACGGTCTCCTAGAGTCCTTGAGGTCCCACAGTGTCACAGTGTCCCCTTGGTCACATGAGGCCACTGTGTGGCACAGAGTGCCACAATGCTCTCCTTGGTTGCACCGTGTCACAATGGAGGCCTGGCTGCACAAGATCCTGCGGTGTCACAGTGCACCTTTGGTTCCACGAGGCCCCTGGTATCCCAAAGGCCCCTTGGTTCTCTGGGGCACCACAATGTCACAATGTCCCCTTGATTCCATGGGGCACCACAGTGTCACAATTGTTCCCTTAGGTCCATCAGTCCCTGCAGTGTCACAATGTCCCCTTGGTTACACAAGGCCTCGCAGTGTCACAATGGCCTCTGCGGTTCCACGAGGACCCAGAGTGTCACACTGGACTCCCTGGTTCCATTTGGCCCCACAGTGTCACAATGGACCCCTGGCTCTGTGGGGCTGTGCAGTGTCACCATGGTCCTCTTAGTTCCCTGAGGCCCCGCAGTGTCACAATGGCCCCTCGTTTGCCCACAGTGTCCCAACCAGCACGGAATGACAGAATCCAATAGGTTGGAAAAGACCTTTGAGACCATCAAGTCCAACCAATGCCCTAATGCCACCTTGTCACCCAGACCATGCCACTAAGTGCCACTGGAGAGGGACAGGGACTCCATCACCTCCCTGGGCAGCCCAGTCCCATTCCCAAGCACCCTTTCTGTGAAGAACTTCATCATGTCCAGCCTAAACCTGCGTGGTGCTGCTTAAGGCTGTGTCTTCTTGTCCTGTCACTGGCTGCCCAGGAGAAGAGCGCAACCCCCATGTGGCTGCATCCTCCTGTCAGGGAGCTGTAGAGAGTGATGAGGTCTCTCCTGAGCCTCCTCTTCTCCAGGATAAACAACCCCAGCTCCCTCAGCTGTTCCTCACAGGACTTGTGCTCCAGACCCTTCACCACTCTTGTTGCCCTTCTCTGGACATGCCCCAGAGAAGGGACACACCCCAGCACCTTCTCTGGGCACAGCCCAGCATCTCAACATCCTTCTTAAACTGAGGGGCCCACCACTGGACACAGCACTCGAGGTGTGGCCTCACCAGTGCTGAGCACAGGGCAAGAATCACTGCCCTGCTCCTGCTGGCCACACCATTCCTGATCCAGGCCAGGTGCCATTGGCCTTCTTGGCCACATGGGCACACTGCTGGCTCATGTCCAGCCTGCTGGCCATCAGTGTCCCCAGGTCCCTTTCTGCCTGGCCGCTGGCCAGCCACTCTGTCCCCAGTCTGTAGCACTGTGTTGCAGTTTGAGGTTAGGGAAAGCAGGCACAAACACCAATTCATATTGTGGTTTCAGTTTGCCTATTGGAGTTTCTGGCTAAATGCCAGCACACTTAGCAAAATTTACCTGATTTTTGCTGTGACATAAGGATTAGGAGTAGGCAAAGTAGGCTCAGACTTTAAGAATATAAGGAAAGTTTATTAATAAACCTAAGAGAAAGAGAAAAACAAGAAGAACCAGAACAAAACCCTCAAACCGCCCCTCCTCCCTGCACCTCTCCATTTCTTTCCCCCTGACAACACACAAAAAGACAACACTTTGACTTTCAGTCAGTTTACCACTTCTGAAATAGTCTTTGTCTCAGTTCATTTAGGGACAGAAGTCTCTTTTGCTTATACCATGGACTGTCTGTAAGAAAATACAGGGTTTTTAATGGGTTTCTGCCTCACAACCAGCAGCCACATGGGAGGAAAGATCTGCTTGTTGTGGAGGAACCCTCCCACACCAGTAGCCTTCCCAGAGCCGCTACTGTGGGTCATGAACAGTCCACGGGGTACCTTTTTAAGGATGAACAGTTCTATTGCAGCAGCAAAGAAAATCCCCTTCTTCTGTGTCTAACAGCACAGGTTCTCCTGGCAACACAAGTTCTCCGCCATCCCCAGGCTGAGGGTTCTGAGTCACAGCCTCTTCTCTGTCTCTGTTCAAGTTTCTCTTCAGGCTGTACTTACTTCAGCACCTGCTTATTTCTGTACAGGTGTCTTTGCTCACTGACTGCAGGTAGAACATCACATCCCCCCTTTGGACTATTTTCTCATCTATTACAGGGAATTTATTAGCTTAGTCCCAACCATGGTTTCACAGAAGAGTTTTCAGCTTCACTATTGAAGCACTTGTCATGCTCCTCCCTCTAGGTGTCAGCTCTGCTTCCTTCACTGACTTAGAGTCTCTATGCTGCATTTATGGAGGTGTCCTCACTCGTTCCTCTCTCTGTGCAGGGAAGGATGGGTGTCTGGAAGTTTAGTCTGGGCATGGAGGGGGTTAATCTCTCTCTCTCTGGCCTCTGGGGGACGGGGGAAAGCCCAGTCTTACCGGAGAGAGAAGCAGAGAGCTGCTTCTCTCTGAAGAGCAGGAAGGCCAAATAGAAAGAGCTCAAGAAATCCACTGCTTATACAGGGATTCTTTCCCTGAAGGCAGATCAACTTTTAATTGCTTGGCCCATATATCAATGCTCAAAACTGCCTGGTTCTTGGTTCTCTCTCCCAGGAAGGAAGTTGTATTACTTCCTGCAGCATGGATCACTTTGGAGATTGTGATCCCTCTGGGCACAGCCCAGGACACACGGCAGGGGTTGTTGTGGCCAAAGTGCAGGGCCCGGCTCTTGGTCTTCTTAAACCTCACAGTGTTGGATTTGGGCCCTGCATCCAGCCTGTCCAGGTCCCTCTGCAGAGTCCTCCTGTGCTCCAGCAGATCCACACTCGTACCCAGCTTGGTGTCATCTGCAAATTTGCTGATGCTGGACTCAATCCCCTCATCCAGATCATCAATGAAGATATTGAAACCCACAGTGGCTGGGTCTGAGCCCTCGGCCATCCTGTAGGTGCCGTGTGATGGCACTCAAGGTGATCTGTTCCATAACCTTGCCAGGCACCGAGGTCAGGCTGACAGGCCTGGAGTTGCCCAGATCCTCCTTCCAGCTCTTCTTGGGGATGGGCTGGACACCTCCAGTCCCCTGAGACCTCCCTGGTGAGCCAGGACTGATGAGAAATGATGGAGAGCAGCTTGGAGAGCTCATCCAGCAGCTCCCTCATCCCTCTAGGATGGATCCCATCTGGTCCCAGAGACACCTGGGAGCATCTGAGTGGCTCAGCAGGTGCCCAGCTGCTTCCTCCTGGACTACAGGGGCTCAGTTCTGCTCCCTGGCCCCATCTACCAGCTCAGGAGAACACTTGGACTGAGGACAACCTGTCTTATTGTTGAAAACTGAGGCAAAGAAGGGCTTAAGTAGCTCAGCCTAGTCTTCATCTTTAGTTCCTATATTCCTCCCTGCATCCAATAAAGAGTGGAGGTTCTTCTTGTGCCCCCTTTTGCTATTAATTTGTTTATAAAAACATTTTTATTATCCTTCACAGAAGTGGCTGGGTTAAGCTCTGATTGAGTTTTCACCTCTCTAATTTTCTTTCTGCATGACCTAACAACATCCTTAAACACTTGTTGAGTTGCCTGACCTTCTGTCCAAGGGTGATGCACCCTCTTTTTTGCCCTGACTTCCTGAAAAACCTCCATGCCCAGCCAGGCCGCTCATTTTCTTTCCTAGCTGTTAAAGGTTAGATCTAGTTCTTTTCCTCAGGAATTTTTCTCCCATGGGTTGCTAGGACACAAATGACTGGGTACTTAAGAGAAACAAAGCACAAGGCTAGAGCCTTTCTCCGTGGCAGGGTGGGGCAAAATTGCCCCTCACGGAAGCAGAGCCTGGTAACGCGAGATTTGGAGAGACTGAAAAGCAAGGGCAGAGGGGAGGTCACACTCTCTTGCTCGGGACCCTCGGAGCTGGACGGTCGGAGCTGCTGTCTGCTGAACCCACGGCCCCTGAGAAGCCAGCGCGGAGCTGCCGGTCTGTCTGCTGTGAGTCTCTGCCCTCTGCCCCATCCGGAGCCGACCTGCCTGCCACCAGCCCGCTTTTCTCCGCTACAGTGTAGCGGGGTTTTTTCCCTGCACGTGGAGACCCCTTACCGTCCCAGCTCCCTGTGTCCCGGGAATCCTGCTGTGGCACCAACACCAGCTGCCCCTCCCGAGGGTCTGTGGAGCAAGGGCTCTCCTCCATCCCTCCGTGCTTCGGGCAGTCGCCATTCGCCGTGTGCTACCTGAGCTCACGCCGGAGCGCCCCTGCAGCCACCGGGGAATCACCGCACCCAGAGCGCCCCTGCAGCCACCGGGGAATCACCGCACCCAGAGCGCCCCTGCAGGCTGTGACTAGAACTGCACCGAAAGGAAAAGGTGCCTGAAGCCGAGCAGGCTGCCACTGGGTTTCTGGTTCTGTTTGTTAGTTAACGTTATAGTTGTTGTTATTTGTTATCCTTTGTTTTAGATAGTAGTAAAGAACTGTTATTCCTATTCCCATATCTTTGCCTGAGAGCCTTTATAATAATTCGGAGGGAGAGAAGTTACAGTTTCCCATTCCAAAGGAAGCTCCTGCCTTCCTTAACAGACACCTGTCCTTCAAACCAGGACAGATTTTGGCGCCCAACGGTGGGCACGAGGGCATCGAGAGGAAGAAGGATAACAGTTCTTGAGTAACGCAGTTTTTGTGTGCTGGATATAAGAACCTCATTAGGTTGCACCATGTGGTCTTGCTTATTCCGGTTCGTATGGCAAGTGGTCACAGCTGTTTCTCTCCCATTTGCAGCCCCATATCTAAACATGGGCCCTATAACTAAGGCTACAGTGGCTGTTATACAGTTTGTGTCATAGGTCAATAAGGTGAGGAATTCATGGATTTTCAACTTCCTCTGGAAGGCAGGCATGTGGATTCACAGCTACCACACACTAATGACATGTTTTCAGGGTTACTTTAATAATGGTACCTACTGCGAGGAAATGACACCAAAAGAAATGTTCTCACAACCCTTCACCCAGCTCTTTGGGCCTATCCCGCCAATCTTTGAGGGGTTCAAATATTCTCTAGATGCTAATGATACCATACAGTGGCTGGTGTTGCTGATAGGCCTGCTCTATTTAGCATTCAGGGATAAGGGGGCTCTGACTTGGATAGCCACTCTGACATCTACCCCAGACAATAGGGATGAGGCCCCAGAACCTGACATGGCCCCAAAGACTAGGGATGCGGCCACAGAAACTGACCTGGCCCCGGAAACTAGGGATGCTGCCACAGAACCTGACATGGCCCCAGAGACTAGGGATGCTGCCACAGAACCTGACACGGCCCCAGAGACTAGGGATGCTGCCACAGAACCTGACATGGCCCCAGAAACTAGGGACGTAGCCACAGAACCTGACATAGCCCCAGAAACTAGGGACACCATCCCAGAACCTGACATTGCCCCAGACACTAGGGATGTTGCTACAGAGTCTGACCCGGTCCCACAACCCACCTCAGAAACAAACCACCCGGATTGGGTGGGAGTCCTGGTGAAAGAGATACGCGAGATGGGCCAAGTGCTGAAGGAATACACTTGCCCAGCTGGTGGGAAACCCTTCCCGTACCCCAAAGAGAGAGAGTCTAATGGGGCAGCAGAGGAACCCAGGGACGCTATCACCGCTCAGGCTCCAGTCAGATCAGAGGGGCAGCCACAGCCAGTAGCAGTTGCCCCTGTGGAAAAGAGGAAGACTAAGGTCAAACCAGAGCAGCCAGTGAGTAATGATGGGGAAGCAAGACCCTCTCAACCAGTAGGGAGGCCAAGGATTGAAATCACTACCGAGTCCCTGGGGTATGACAGTCTCCGTAATCTATGAAAAGACATTGTGCGACGGGGTCGTGAGCCTTTTACAACCTGGTTACTTCGGGTCTGGGACCTTATGGGTATGGGCGTGCAGCTGGATAGTATTGAGGCAAAGCAGCTGGGACCCTTGTCCCAGGACTCAGGGGTTGATCAGATATTCGGAAGAGATGACGGGCCCCTGTCTCTCTGGGAACGGCTTTAAATAAGTGTAAGAGAGAGGTTTGTCAACAGGGAGAGAATGCAGGAATATCATCATAGAAGACCATGGAAGACCCTTGAGGAGGGAATCCAACAGCTGAGGGAGGTGGCAATATTGGAGGTACTCTTTGAGAGGGATGGACAACATGATAACGACCCCGACAAGGTCAAGTGTACAGGACAAATGTTGTGGAATCTGGCAAAGCTAGGGCCCTCCCAATACACCATCTTCATTGCAACAATTAATGCTGATGACAACCGAGAGACAGTGGGCTCCATAGCCACCAAACTCAGGAATTATGATAGTATGATCAGTGGCCCAATACAGGCTCAGGTTTCTGCTGTGGTCAAAGACCTCAGAGAGGAGATGATGAGAGAGGTGAGGGAGGAGATGAGGTTGATGAGTGCAGCACCAGTGCGAGTCACAAGCCCCAAAGTCAGAGCCCAGCGCCCCCCAGCCAGGGAGAGAGGGTACACCCCACGATCTGAGCTGTGGTTCTTCCTGTGTGATCACGTATTAAAAATAATAAGTGTACCTCGTGTCTTCGCGGCCTCGTGGTCACCTGCTGGATGGTTGCCTCAGCCACCCGGGCGCCACCAGGGCTAAGGTTTCCCTGCCCACAGCAGCGCTAATCCCAAGTGCTGAGGTTTCGGTGTTCGCAAGCGTGGGTTCTTGCTACCAGTAGCTGCGAAATCAAGGCAATAAGGAGCGGCGACTATGCTGGGCAACAGGAACCTTTATTGATCCTCATCCCAAGCACAATGGCGCCAGACAGGGCTGTGCAGGGACGGATAAACAACTCAGGCAACCAATCACGGCAGAGCAAGGGGGAGGAGTTGGGGCGGGGAGAGGAATCCCAAACCAACCGGGAGTAGGGGAGGGAGGGAAAAAGGTTCAGGGACCAATCCGAGAAGCACCTGCACGGAGCTTTCCAGAAACAGGGGAGGATACAGAACTTGACAGACAACACAACTAACAAATTATCAAACAGAGGCGTAACCTAAACTAAATGGACTAAACCAAGGTCGGGATGGCTCCCGGGGGATTCTTTCCACGAGATGGTTTCACCCACCACCCTTCCTTCCGGGAGCCCGGGGCCAACGTTGCCATGACAACTGCAACATCTCCCCGTTTCTTGTTTTCTAAGAAAGAACGAGAAATCATAGAAACAAGGACATTTTTTAAACATGAAAACAAACAGAGCACAATTAAAATGATAACTAAAATCCAAACAAGGGTGGACAACAGTTCTGTCGCCCATGATGAAAGTCCGGTTTGTGCGAACATGGTCCGCAGCCAATCATTGCTTTCAACATGTAGATCTTGGAGCTGCTGCTGGATCCCCTGGATAGTGGCGTGGATGCTGCGCGAGTGGGATGAAAGATTGAAACAGCATAGACCTTCAAATTCCTCGCACCCGTGCCCATGGGCGAGGAGTAAGAAGTCTATAGCCGCCCTGTTCTGCAAGGTGGCTCGCCTGGTGGTGTCTCCGTCCTGAAGTAATTGGGCCAAAGCACGGGACGTCATGTTGGCGTGTTTGCCAAGCCAACATTCAAGATGACCTAATTCCCCCAGCGCCTTAGCTGCTGCTGCCCAGGGCACAAAGACAGAAGCAACCACCCTCTTTGAAAAGCTCCATTACTTCTGTTATCAAGGTGTACTGAAACAGGAAGGTAAGTATAATCAACTCTTTCCCAGCAAAGTTGACTTCTACCAACCCTTCCCCTCTCAGAACATTCAACAAGGACAGGGTAAGGATAGAACATTCAGGTAAGTGTGGGGTGGGGAAAAGGGGAAAAGGGGAGTAGGGCTGTGAAGGTTTTGAGCATTGTTGCTGGTGCTCTTAGCTGCTCATGGTTGGAACACAGTCTATGATGTCGCCTTCTTTCTTCTTCGCTTCCATGCGAAGCTGACGTTCTGGTTGTCCTGTGGGGTCTGTGGGTCACTCTGGAGGTATGGGCGGATTGCTCTCGCTGGGATCCACCGGGGACCTGCTGTTGTAGAAACACACCCATCCCCTCTTCCCCATACAATCAGCTCGACTGGACCTTTAATCTGACCATTTTCCGGATCCTTGAACAGCACAAGAGGTTTTTCTGCCAATTTCATCCTGGCCGAATTCGTGAAATGTCTAAAGACGGGGGGGGAAGGCTCCGAATCAGTACAATTTAGAAAATTTAAGGTAAACAACGCCTTACAGAGTCGCTCAATGGGCGTCTTTTCCTCTGTCCCTCCCCGCTGCTGCTGCTCAAGGATGCGTTTAATCTCCTGATGTTTTCTTTCGACTATAGCTTGGCCAGTTGGGGAATGGGGTATGCCGGTGGTATGGTTAATTCCCCATTCCTGTAAAAATTTTTTAAAACTAGCTGAAACATAACAAGGTCCATTATCAGTTTTTATAGACTTTGGCACTCCTAAAACAGAAAATGCCATTAGAAAATGTTTTTTAACGTCTCTTGCCTTTTCTCCGGTGTGAACCGACGCAAAGGTGGCACCAGAAAATGTGTCAGTTGATACATGAATATATTTAAGACGACCAAAAGGTGCATAATGGGTTATGTCTGCTTGCCATACCTCGTTAGAATGGAGACCTCGGGGATTGACCCCAGCGTTAAAGGCAGGAATTTGATGTTTCTGACAGGACGGACATGTTGCCACTATGGCCCTAGCCTGCTCCGAGGACAGGTTAAACATCCTACGGAGGGCAGGGGCATTTTGATGGTAGAATTGGTGGCTTAAATGTGCCTGTGCCACAACGTCAGGAACTGAACAATTGTGCACAGACATCGCTAATGCATCAGCTCTCTGATTACCCTCTGCGATGTAACCGGGTAGGTTGGTGTGTGACCTTGTGTGCATCACAAAGAAGGGATGCTTGCGGTGGGAAAGGAGCTGTAACAAAGATGCAAGCAACCCAAAAAGTCTTTGATGACTCACCTCTTTTAATAGAGAATGTTCAATCCTGGAAACAATCCCCGCTACATAGGCCGAATCTGTTACCAAATTTATCGGTTGCTCCTGGAACCGCTCGAATGCCCTAACAACGGCGGATAACTCAGCAATTTGAGGAGAACCCTCAACCACCAGAATTTCCTCTTCCCATTCGAGGGTCTCTGGATTTTCCCACGTCAGCACAGCCTTGTGGGAGGACCCAGAACCGTCTGTGAAAATGGTTAGGGCATCAGGAATTGGAGTTTTGCTTTGAACAAATTCTGGGGCCAAATGAAATTCCGAATTAAAAAGATGGTGTTTTTAGCTTTTGGTGCCCAATTTGACCGGAGAAGTTTTCCAGAGCTAATTGGAGATGTTCACTCTCCTGGAAGACAGACTCAAATTGATCTCTCTTCCAGGGAGTTTGGATGCACGCAAAATCACAGCCAGCCAGGGCACGGAGACGCTGGCGAGCTTTGATTATAAGCTCGGCCAC